>CM050211.1:6160000-6182500 GCA_027475355.1 Coilia nasus
AAATCCTGAACCTCTCCCCCCAGCTTGAAATAATGCCTCTCAAGCAGCTATGTCTGAGGGCAGATTGCAGGTAGTGATGACAGTATGTTTTCTGAGAGATTCCTCAGATGAAATATGAAGGAGTTTAAGAGCTGTCATGAATGCTGTACCGGTGTGGTCTTGTATTAATCTGTTATTGTTAAAGCAGTGCGGGATGAAGAATTCTTCTAAGTTCTAATGGTGATCGGCCATTAACAGAACACATAGTCTTCTTTAACCACTATTTATCTCATACTGTATCTATTTATCTTATACTGTAGCATTACATTATGGTTAATCCATATTTGTACATACCACACGGATATTATTATTATTATTATTATTATTATTATTATTATTATTATTATTATTATTATTATTTTTATTGTGATTAGTAGAAGTAGTAGTAGTAGTAGCAGTAGTAGTGGTGATGTGGTGGTAGTAGTATGGATGATGATGTTAGCGCCAATCTACATGTAACATTAGCCACCTTCTCATCCCATAACTTACATGAAAGTCTCCCCCCCAAAATACTGACTTTGGGATCTGATTATTAAGCAATTTCCTCCCAACTTCAAATTAGCCCGCTGAACAATTATTTTAAGGACGTTCTAAGACCCAGAAGACCCCCGAGGTCTTGAAACTGATTATGCAAAAAGATAATTGCTATGAAGATTTAAAAAAGAATGAAATTGGTTTGACAAACCTATAAGTTCTTAACTACTCCTCAATGCTAAAGAATACATTTGCTGACGAGGCCACAAAGATCTGGAGCAAAGGAGTCGTTTCCTGTGCGCTCAGGTGGGTGGGAAACTGTGCTCCTCTTTATTATCGGAGCTAATGGCATTCCAAGATCTTTGTTCAATTATGACGGATGGGATGAATGATTAATTAATAATTTGTCTGATAGGTAAATTTCTGCTGTATTCAGCAAATGTGCGCGTGTTGGCGGAAATGGAATGAAAAGACGTGCGGATATTGACTAAAACAGACATGGCTCTCTCTCTCCCATCTTCACACAGGACGGAGCTGAGCCACTTCCAGTCTTTCAACTGCCTGCGCTCACATTTTCCTCCCATTTGGGGTCCCTGTGTGTAAACCCAGTCGGAAGACGTAAATGCGAGCGTGGGGATATAATGGATTTCTTTTGCACCATTTTTTTTTCTTTTGGAGGTAGGTTAAATGTGCCTTCCTTGAAAAATGATGCATTAACAAAGTACTTTTGGAGCAGAGCCTGTCATTGTATAATTTTCCCATAAAATGGGGACATTTAAGTGTGGAGAGTAGGTCTTGCACGTCAATGAATGGTCCTCCTAATAGTGGCATCACCTCCATGAACAAAAGAGTGCGGCAAGACGATGGCGCTTGCAGTACCACTTTGGTTCTATTGGCCACTTCTGCAACCCCAACCCCACCCTAGCCTCCTGAACTTCACCCTCCCACCCCCACTCCCACCCCCACCCCCACACCCTCACCCCAGCCCCCACCAATTGCCCTCTCCCCACCCCTACCAGGTCATGCCCCATATGCACCGAGCAAGAGCATCCTTGACTGACAACACATCCAAGACGTACGACCCTCTCCCCTTCCCTTTTCTCCTCCGCACACACACACACACACACATGCACGCACACATGCACGCACACATGCACACACACACACACACACACACACACACACACACAAACCTAGTTAGGACTGAAATCACTGGAAAAATAATAGTTATTAAATTAATTGCAGTCATAATCTCATAAAATATGTGTCAAAAAATTATATGCGGTTCGATTAACACATAACATGGGTGTCAGATCCGTAATAAAACTCTGATCAATAAAACAATAACCATGTTGTTAAAAGCAGTCACAGGGAGGTGTTGCCGATGGTGTGTTTCAGGGGTGAACAACCCTTTTAATATAAACGGATTTCATCTTTCCACTATGTCACCTAAATCACCACAATGTTTGTGTATACAATTATAATAAGATAATAAATTGTGGCAATGGATGGATTAGGAATGCTCCATTCGACCCCATATATCAGGCATTGTCACGGGCCCAGAAAATGCATGTGTAACAATCTGTTGATTGCGGCGTGGTGTGAGAGTGGTTGGTGAGACAGGGATGATGACTGTTGCGGGATACATTATTTTAACATATTGCAACGCTCAAATCAATACGTCTCAAGTGGGCATTAATGTGAGCAAATTAATGAGACTTTTTAAAATCTTTTATTTGAAAAAATGGTCATAGCTTTCTGGAGATTTAATTAAATAGGCTTTTTATTTCATCTCCCTGGCTCAGGTGGTAATGCCAGTGATTATTTAGTCTGTTGGTCTTTTGTCTTTGTGAGGGATTAAGCGGCGTGGTGGGCTACTGTATTAAAGCGCTTTGTGCTAAACCGCCACACTGCAATTATTAAAAAAAGGATATGAGATCCAAGGTGATCGTTTGTGTGTTATCCCAGGTAGTCATCTTCACATGCGTATGGATTCACAGTAAAGAATATAGGCAGCATGCTCATTCTCATCCTCTCTCGGTTTTCAAGTGTTAAAGAGACGAGAGACCGTAGTAATTCTTGCAGTACATAATTTCACTTGCCTCCAAACCACATTAAAACCATTTTCATGCTTCATTACTTTCCCTGAAAATATTAGTATATTTATCAGTGTTTATATGAGATGATTTGAGAGGAAGCTGTTCATTTTCAAATGATATTTTCCCCTGCCAGGGACTCCTTCATTGGAGCAAATTAATCGTATGGCAATTAAAACTGGGATATTTGGTAACAATTATGATAATAGCATTAGCTGGAGGTGTGAATTTTGTAGAGAGGGTTATTAACATTGGTTGACTACTTCCAGTGAGACTCTCGTTGGATTTTTAGTAGTGTCAGTGGAATAAGACTTGCCTCGATAACTCACATTTTACCTCACCTAAACCAAGATAAGGTCAGAAAAATGTGCAAAACACTGACTTTTTTCTCTCAATATCATAAGTGCACCAGTTCTCTAAAGTAAGCACAGCTGCTGTCGGCTAAAAAAATATGTTGTCTGTTAATTTCAATTATTTGATATTTTCAGTTTACTCTTCGGGCAAAGTGTTTAGATAAAACCCAGCTCTAACGAACTGATCTGTGTTAGAACATATAAGTTTGTGCAGTCTGGTCTGCTTGAAGGGTTGAGAGTCATTATCTACACAGTGACCAGAATTTCAACAATTTATCCCACACAAAGTGCAAGGAGCATGAACTGACAAAAAGATCTGATTTTACACAAGTCCTCTCCTGCCACCCCCCACCCCCCACATATTCTTCAAGCATCCCTAACAAGTGTTTTACAAATGTCTGTA
This sequence comes from Coilia nasus, assembly GCA_027475355.1. Lineage (NCBI taxonomy): Eukaryota > Metazoa > Chordata > Actinopteri > Clupeiformes > Engraulidae > Coilia > Coilia nasus. The sequence goes on from CM050211.1 coordinate 6,163,366, forward strand.
TGTGTGGCTATTTCAGAGCCAGTGACAGCCTTCTTGCATCTTTTCCCACTCTGACCATCATTACTTTTGTTCCTCTCAGCCATGAAGTGATATTTGTCAGTCTTTCCTAAGCGACACTGAGTATCATCAGCTGTGAGAGCGGACGCGATTGGTGGTTATTTGGCCTACTTGAGCCCAAGTGTCTAAAAACCCACTGGGATGAATGGCTCTCCTCCCGTAACAACTGCAGCTGGTTTAGGAAGCCAGCCAATCATAACAGCCAGTGTTGTCCTCATCAAGTGGAAAAAAAGTGGCTCTAAAAGCACGAGTCGGATCGAGTCTGTGTGCTGAATATGTATGATATGTGTATTTATTTGTTTTGGCTGTGACCTTTTCACAGCTCACATCAACTGTAGCTCAGTGTCAGTAGTTATATATGGCACTGCAGTCTGTCAGCATGGTGAGGAATGGCGTGTGTGTGTGTACGTGTGTGCGCGCGTGTTCGTGTATGTGTGTGCGTTTGTGTGTGAGTGTGTGTGTGTGGGGGGTAAATCAAATGCATATCCGAACACAGCGGTTTCGCACACTTCCTCCAAGTATCTTCGACTTGAGCCCCTTTAGCCAGTCTGCGGATACAGATAGGGCAGAAAATTGCACATCAGTGTTTTAACTGATTCAGTGGTCAGTAATTGAATGAGGAAAGGCCCATTGTCCAATTACACAGATTATCTATGAATACTCGTCTCGTTGAGGACCAAGGCAAGGGGCGGGGTCGGGTAGGAAATAATAATTAAAAGAGATTTGTGGTGATGGTCTCAGCTTCTGCCCGATACACGCTTAAGCAGCGGTTGGATCGCATTATTGAGGCTATGAGGAACCCGCAGACATGTCTGGCAATCTTATCGCCTTTTAGCCAAGGGGTAAGGAAAAAAAAAACAAACAAACAAAAAAAAAAATGCTGCATCAAAGGAAAACACCAGTAGCTGACATCCATCATTTTAGCGTATGGCATGAAGTGTGGAGAGAGGCCTGCGGTTTGGATGCCTCAGCTGAGCATGGTGGTTTTCACTAAGCCACTATTGTTCACCTCCTGGAGCTCTTGGCAGTGTGTGCACATACCTGCGGCGAGCATGCCAGTGTCAGGTAGATGTGTCTGCGCACAGTGAGGTATGTCAGTGCTCCAAGACACCCTCCTTCCTTCTCTCACTCCTTCTTTATTTCCCTCTCTTCCTCCCTCCCTCATTACCCTCCCCCCTCCCATTCATTGCCCTTGTGAAGTAGGGCTGAAATTAGTGCAATCAGACCGAGTAGCCTAATGCAAAAGCACATCGTACATAACAGGAGCTTGTTGTGTGATTTTTCCCCCGTCCTCCTCTCTACTTCTATCGCAGACGACTTCATGCAGCCTGAGTTATTCTTGTAAAGTAGGTGAGAGAAATACAGCAGGCACTGGCGATAGGGATTTGTGGCAGTGAAGCCACAGGGGTGTTGAGGCTGGCCTTACTATGTGGACATAGTCTACACAGAGGGAGAGGTGCTGAGGCTGAAGGCCTGCACACAACAGCTTCAACATTATTTTCATACCGTTTCGAATTTAACAATTCTGTTTGCTGGCTGCACAGCGAACATCATAATTGACAGGACTTAAAGACCTTTATTGAAATTGAACGGTTGCCTGTACAATAAAATTAGACAGCAAGGGCGCAATGTATGGTCATTCTGATAAACAATGGATTTTACTGAGTGGTGCTCGCAAAAAAGACCCAATTTGTAATTGACACGATGCAAGCAGCAGAGTTTGATGTTGGAGGACAATGGAATCTTAATTCTGGCGGCTTTATATTAAAAGGGTTGTTCACCCCTGAAACACAGCATAGTCAATGGTAAAAACAAAAACAATGCCTGAATGTTCTTTTTCATTCCCATACTTCTTCTGCTATGTTTCACATCACTGGGAATGTTAAAACAGAAACTGTGTCAGCCAAAGAGCTATGATGCTAATCAAACTCCCTTGTTTGACATTGTTCTTGTGAAGTGTTGGACTGACACGCTTCCAAGAGAGTAGCTCATAGGTAGGGGCTTGCACATGAAGCCAGTGGCAAATGAAGGTGGGCGTCATACATGGAGCTAGTGTCAAGCAAACGCAGATAGCTGGCAGCCTTCCACCTGCCACCACGGGGAGCAGGGAGCCGTTAGCGACAGTTAGCAGGCATGGCTAATCTAAACTCTACATGGACAGGAGGACAGCAAGGCATGCCAATGAATAAGCACCAGAATAGCTGAGGTGCTGTGTGAGGTGAAACAAGACCAGTTTGTTGTGTTCCTTTTTTGGGAAAGGGGGTGGGGGGTGGGGGGGGCAGATTGAAGGCTGAGAAATGCCAAGAAAAAGAACGTCTCTTCGCTCATCATCTGAAGCTGTGCTGCCTGCCATACAGTCCAGCTCACTCATTTTCTTCGATTTTCATATGTGGGATTAACCAAGACATACTGCTCAGTGATGCAAGGGTGAGCAAGAGATAAAACTGACATTTGACAGACTGTATACGTGAAGGCTCCGCTTTGTTTGTCAAACCCAGTCATTTGTTTGCTAATGCAATTTTCCATTTGGGTAATTCTGTCAGCGCACTCCTCAGAACCATCTGCAAGTCATTATTTTAAGTGAAAATGTTATTCCCTTGCCAAGTCCGGGAAACAAAATAAATATTTATCAGACAATGGAGCACAAACAGAGTTTAATTTTGCCACAATCAGCGCTGCCCTGGGTAATTTTGACACCATGGAAGAAAAAAAAGAAATTGTTCTCTGATGAAGCATATCTTAGGCACACTGTTTCGTTCGCCCAAACACCTCAATCATAACAATGGGTTAAAAAAAGCTAGAGAGGAACGAGCCAGTAGCTACACTGAGAAAGATTACGATGTGGACTTCAAAATGGCACTGAAACCACTGTTGGCCTGGTGATGATCACCCTTAATCTTGCTGTTGTCTGTGTGTGTGTGTTTTAAAGAACACAGCAGCAGTAGGGTATGCCCTCTTTCCATGGTTTGATATATTGGACTTTGCTTTTGGACAGTGAACTTTTAACAAAGCCTTCTGGAGTTGTGCCTCAAAGTTGAGAGGCTCAGGCCAAGGATTTTCCTTAACCTCTTTAGAGAACTGGACCGGGGGGTGAATTCATAAAAAAGTGGGCTGTTGAACAATTTGTCTTTTGACAGGAGGGAACATGGGAGGGGTGGTTAGGGGAGGAGAGGGCAGGGACTGGGGGGCTGGAGGGGCTCGGGGGCTGGAGGGTGGTGGTGGTGGGGGTAAGCCACCAGAGAGTGGTCAGCGGTGAGTGGCACAGGCTTGCCTGGGGCGATACTTCGCCGGGGGGAGAGGGAGAGGTGCCGCTGCTTGATTCGTGCCGGACGTATAGGCAGGAAGCAGGAGAGTCGGCGGCGATGCCATCTGGACCCGGCGTGGGAATTGGGAGCTGGAGAGAGCGGGCACGGACGCGGGCACGGGTGTGTGGGTGTGAGGGGCTCCGTGTCAGAGCACCAGCGATCGGGGCTGTTTGCGAACAGATGTTCAGCGGCGCTCGCGAGCCAAACTGGCCCAGGAGAGTCGAGGTGTCCATCAATGGCCGAGGACTTTCAGGGGAGCCTCAGACTTTGACCTTGAGGATGGGGCATGTCAACGTCTGTCTCAAACACACACACACACAGACACACACACACACACACACACACACACACACACACACACACACACACACACACACACACACACACACAAGAATCAAAGAAAAAAAGGAAAACATGGCCCGTGGAGATCTTTTAACAGCTGAATTTTTATTTTAATTTATTTATTTAATTTCCCAAAGAGAGAGACACACACAGACACACACATACACACCAGATATGTGGCCTTTCAATTGTCGCTGTTTTTAATTTAATTTTTTCCCCTCTTTTTTTGCAAAGGGCCAATTACTTCATCATTATTATTTCCCCACTTTTGCAGATTAACAGAGAGTTTATTAGCTTAATATTCCATGTTAATTAACTTTCAGTGCACCAGATAACTGCCCAGTGGTTTATTACAAATACCATGATTAAAATGTGTCATGAAACCTGTTTTCCATCTCCTCTGTGAATTGTGCTGGCGTGTCCACAGAGTCCAAAGAAGAGGCACATTTTTTTATTATTACTTCTCTCATTCTCTCTCTCTCTCTCTCTCTCCCTCTCTCTCTCTCTTGTTCTCGTGGGGAGGGAACGAGGCAGCCCATATCCAGTGCCTTCATCGCCTGGGCCTGGGCAATCAATATGCATTTAATCAGTCAATTATATGCCATTAATTTAACACCCTCCAGGTAGGATCATCGCACAGCGCTTCTCCATGAAAACGCGCAATAGGAAATTTATCTATTGGAAAATGTCAAGCCTCACAATTAAGTTTTCAAGCGCGGATGTAAAAATCGACAACATGTCGGTCGAGGGTGTGAGATAGAGCGGCCCACTCCCGCACGCCAACTTCTCATCATCATCGTTGCCCAGCCAGGCCCGGGCAGAAGTGTGTGTGTGTGTGTGTATTGCCCTCCACACACGCACACACGCACACACACACACACACTTCTGCCCAGCCCGGCTGGGTGCGTGTGTGTATGTGTGCGTTTGTGCACGTGTGTGTGTGTGTATGTGTGTGTGTGTGGACGGGGAGATAGAGGGACACAGTTGGAAGAAGGACGGCTACATATTGCAGAAAAAGTTGGATTAATCTGGGCCTCCTATGGTGCTGGGCCAAACTGAGCGGCGTAGCCTAATGGTGCCACAGGCCGAGTTAATCACGCCTCTGCCAGTGGAGTCACCGGCAGCAGATTAGTGAGCCAGATAAGAGGGGGGACCAAAAAGAAAGAAATGTGCCTGGGACCTCCGAGCCCAACCATGCAGAGGAACACCACCACTCACTCAGGGAGGGAGGTTGTTCCCCGGCCCAAGTGCATCTGTTTGTGCCAGATCACTCTGCGTGTATGGATGGATGGAATCAGATCTCCATCAATGTGGGGAGGGTTGGGGGGGGGCACTTTCCTGGCCATTCATTTTTAATGGGAAGCATTTCCTTTTGCTTTGCACCTCCGTGAGCCCATTGAAATTCTTTTCTTTCTCGGTTTGAAAATCAGAGAGTCTGAACAGGGGGGTGTGTGGCGGAGGTGATGGTGCAGGTGGCATTGGTGTGTGTCTGTGTGTGTGTGTGTGTGTGTGTGTGAGGGAGGGGGGTATGGGGGTTAGGGTGTTATGAGAAGACAAGGACTGCTGCGTTCTGCTTGCTTTGTCCTGAGACCTGTTGACTGACACACGCGCTCCGCCGCCAAACAAATTTCTCATCTTCTCGCTGCACCTGCTTATTATTTATTCAACAAATTTGCCTGCTTTCTTGCTGACAACAGTCGTATTTGTAAAAACCAACCCTGCACTGCAAAAATGTTTATCACTTTATAAACTACAGGCTCATGTTTTATTTATGGGCAATGATGAGAGAAAACAGAGCTGAATTGATGTTTACCTAATAGGCCGCAAAATAAGAAGCCGAACATAATAGCCAGGGTTCCCAGGCGGCCTGGGCTTGTAATTCTTGGTGTCAATATTTGAATTGCTGAGGGAACTATTGCAGACACGGCATATATCCGAGTGCCGTTTCGCTCCTGATCTATAAAAAACCAACATCTGTTGAAGCATACATTACATTTAAAAATAGCCGTGCAGAGATCACCCGGTAAAGTACAGTTTACCAGATGTCGTTTTAAAGTGCCAGATGGAACAATGAAACCGGGCCTGAAAATTAAAAAGCTCTGTTGAAAGGTCAGATCAATTAAGAAACCTGCGTCGGCTCCCATATGACAATTAAGGCCAGTTTAAAGTGCCTGAACGACGGGCAGCTGTGGCGACAGTCGCCACGGTGAACTTCTTAGGGGAGCATAAAAATGCGTCTGTGCTTGGAAGCTCCTCAAACCTGAAGTGCGTTTGCACCAGGTCAAGGTTAATAACCCGCGCAGATAAACCTGATAGAATGCCTAGCAGCGCTGATGGGGACCTTTGTCCGTCAATATTAAGGAGCTAATAAATTAACGCCGTGACTTTATGTGACATTGAGATTTACTCCCCCCCTCTTTCTCCTCATCAGACAGAAAAAAAGAAAGGTAGAAGAGTGAGGGATAGAGGGGAAGAGAGATAGACAGTATCGTATTGTAGGAGAAAATTAATTAACAGAATAATCTGTTAATTGGTTATAGATGTATTATGTTTATAGTATTAATATGAATATGAAATTTGCAATATTTTGATGTGATTTACACAAATGTATCCTTTATATGTATTTGAACACAGTGTACAAAAGTGTTCATTTCAGAGTAATGTGGTGAATTTTACAGCTCCTCTGCTGCAAAAAAAATGATCGTTATTAATAATCAGCTATGTTTTTTACCATCCTTGGTGCAGTTTTAATGACCACTCGTGTTCAGCGCATGAAGTAGCCTCTTCTTGTCAGTCAGAGAGTCTGGTCAGGACTCTGATTTCTTCAATTACACACTGCTGCACTTAACACACCACCGTCTAATAGCAGATAGGGAAGGCGTCATATGAGACACTGAGCTGCACATGTATGCACTGATGTTGGTGATTAAAACATGAAATAAAATTTCTTCGCCAGTCCAAAACTAGTCTCTAATGGCCATTTATCATTATAGGTGCTTATTAGATATAACTAAGAAGGAGAGAAAGGAGGAGGGAAAGAGAGAGAGAGAGAGAGAGAGAGAGAGAGAGAGAGAGAGAGAGAGAGAGAGAGAGAGAGAGAGAGAGAGAGAGAGAAAGAGAGAGAGAGAGAGAGAGAGAGAGAGAGAGAGAGAGAGAGAGAGAGAGAGAGAGAGAGAGACTGAGAGAGCCCATGCCAGCTGGGTTACCTCAAGAATTATGTATGTGAGTGTTGTTGGTATCTTTTTTGGGCCCCTGTGACTAACTAACCACAAGGGGGCAATATTTGCATTGTTTGCATGCACTGTTTTCTAAGGTATAGTGAGTGTCTGTGAATTTGCATGTGCAGATCAAAAAACAGTTTAGTTTGGTCATTTACATCACAACATGCAAAGAAAGCGGTTCCAAGATAAGGCATTTCCGGCAGCAGCACAGGCTCAATGTGCCTGTTGTCTGGTGTGTGTGTGTGTGTGTGTATGTGTGTGTGTGTGTGTGTGTGGTTACATGGACGTGTCCATTTAAAGACAATTATCTCCAATCGACTATCGCCACCCACAAACACTGGTCCCTTTCTTCCCTCTGCAGAAATGTTTTTAATGCTTATCTCTGCGTTTGCAAATGTGCAAAGGCGACATCTGTTTTCATCCTGCTTTTACTCTCTTTCTGCAGAGGATTAACTGGCCATTGTTGAGAGTGGTCAAGCAAACCTTTTTATTTCTCTGCCTCTTGGCACACCACCCTTATGAGAAAAAAATGCTTTATTTCCTAAACACTCCGAACAAGACCATTTAGCAATTTCTTAGAGAATTTGTTCAGTTGATTTCCTTCTGAAAAAAAGTTCTGGTGTAAGCAGTTTCTCCATGTGCAAACGGAATTATTCATTGAATAATGATAACACAAATGCAGTGGTGACAGAACGTAATGCAGTCCTGCAGTGAAACTTTATTTACTCATAAAAAAGAATAAATTAATTTTACTGCATTTTTTGATCTCACAGGGGGGCTCCATAAAATGATTCATTTGAACTTTGCTATTATATTGGTAGCGATATATGTTGGGTCGCTTATGTTTCCGTTTGCATGTCTGCAGAATACAGTTTTAATTATAGATAAGAATAACCTGTGATAGCACCAACATAAAGCTTTTACTGAATAGTATGAAGTGCTCACACCGCAATGTAGTGTGCTGGAGATTCTAATTTTACTCCTCTTTTTTGACTCCCTCCTCTCTCGGCTTAGATTGAGGGGAATTGTTAAAGCTTTGTTGTCAACTGTTACACAATGACATCTGACGTCTCATGTCTTTAAAACCTTGTTTACACAGATACTAGGGCAATAATCCCTTTTTTCAACTGTCAGAATTACATTCGTTCATTTACAATATGACACTAAGCAACAAACGCACTGTTTATAAAAATGATTCTTTAAGAAAGGAAGTAGAAGAAAGAGGTGTGAAAAAATCTACTCTCATGGGACCTGCGAGAGCACACAATATGCGTCAGGGCCATAAATACCATCCGTGAACGCTTTAAAGAAGATTGTGTTAGCTCGTATTTGTACTGAACAATACTTTACTCAGAGGCCACCTGGAAAAAAAAAAACGGATGTGTCAAAAGAATAAATGTAAATGCCGGATTTGAGAGAAGAAATTATTTGCTGTGCTGATGTATGAGCACAAAATCCACGAGTGCATGGGAATACATGAGAGATAATAGCAGACTGTTGAATTCTAATTTCCATTTTTCCACTTGAGGTTTTAAGATATTGAAGGGTACAGAGGTAACTAAACAGCACCACGTAATAATGCAACACTCATGGTGTACATATCTAAGAGCATAGGTGTGAACATATATATGCGTATAGTATTGCTGTATGAGTGTGTGATTGGTGTGTGAACATATGTCTATACGTGTGTGTATGTGTGTGTGTGTGTGTGTGTGTGTGTGTGTGTGCACGTGCATGAACGCGTGTGTCTATGTGTGTGTCACAGCAGTGTGTGCATTTCCCAACTCTCGGCTGGGCTCTTTTCCCAGTGTTTTTGTCCACATTGATTGCTGGACTGCGCTCGCGGAGTGTCTGCATTAATTAGATAATTTGTATAATGGACTTGGGCACATAGAGCCACGCGGGGGCTCGGGGGCAGCGCCGGCGTCCCGCAGGCTCCGCCGTCCTTGAGGAACTCTTATCCAGATGTTCAAACGGATTGGAGGCTGACCTCGCCGCCCTCCCCTAATTATAATTTGAATGACAACATGCTCTAGATCAATAGTTCCCAGTCACAGTTTGAAGATCAGGGATAAGAACTCACCTTGTTGTCAGTGAGAAAATGCTAATGCAATTAATGTACAATAATCCTCTGGCCAAAGGCATGCGAGTGGATATGAATGTATTAGAAGCGCGGGGGATGTGTTTACTCTAAACATGTGGAGATATGTGGAGGGAACCGTCTATATTGACACATTTTGGTGCCATTCTGATTAGCCCAGGCTAAGAGCTGGGCTGGATCCTGCATGGGAGATGCCTCCCTGGGAGTTGCTCATTTGATACGCATTAGGAAGGCTGCTCTCGCATTTAATTTTACTCATCTCATTCTTCATGATTAAAAAGAATGTAATTCCAGACAGTTTTACTTTTTTTTTCCCCTCCCCCTCAATCTCTGCTCTGCACCTTTTTTACTCACTCACTCACTGCAAACTATCTACTGTACACAGCTTTACCACACAGTAATGCCACAATACATTTGCTAAAAAATAGTTTTTTTTTTCTTTTTCTGCTTCTCTAAATGTAATTTTTAATAAAGCCATGTTGCACAGGTCTGTTACAGACCTCCGCCATACATGAATGTACACAGCATTGTATCTGTGCCACATGGTGACACACAAACCCTTATTCTGTTTTGACCTCTGGTCATGTCAGTATCGCAGCCACAACAAATGATTTGACTGCTGTAACCTTCTCTCTTTGTGTATCTCTCCTCCTCTCTTCCTCTCCTCCTCCCTTCCTTCATGCCCTTCCTCAGCCTCCTCTGCTCATTTTGCTCTTCCTTCCTCTTTCGCTGTCTCTTATCTGCTCCTTTTCTCCTTCCTCATCTATCTCTTTCTGTGCACATCCTCTGCCCTCCTCTTCTTTCTTTTTTTTCTCCACTTTCCGTCATCTCTCCCTCACTGCCTTTCTCTGGTGGCCTCCTTCTACGCGCTCTCTTCCCCAACCTGGCTCTGGTGCCCGCTCTCCTGACTACCACTCACAGCTGACCTGATTCCAGCTGCACTGACCCAACCTCCTGTAATCCTATAGGCTCACACCTCCTCAGGGTCAGTATTACTCACAGTCCTGATGTGGATCCACAGCTTCTCAGTGTCTGTGCCCAGAGCTATCTGGCTGTCACTATTAGTTTATGCTGAACTTCCTTCTCTCTCTCTTTCTCTCTCTCCACCTCTCTAGCTCTCTCTCTCTTGCTCTCTCTCTATATATATCTTTCTTTCTCTTTTTCTATTCCTCTCTTCCATAGTCTCTCTCATTCTCTCTCTCCTTCTCCTCTCTTTACCTCTTCCTTTCTCCTCCTTCTCTCTCTCGCTCATTCTCTGCCTTTTTTTCTGTGGCTCTCTCCCTGCCTGTCTCTTTCTCTTTCTCACTCTCTCCATCTAAATGATCACTTTAAAATAGATGGCATCGAAGATGGTGATTTAGCTGAAAAATGTCAGGGCCCTTATGATTCCAAATGATAGAGGCTGCTGCATGTGGAAGTGTGCTGCCTGCCTCTTTCTTTCACACGCGGCAGTGGAGAAATAGAGGCTGGCAGAGGATGAGGAGATGGACTCCATACACAATTAAAGCAATGGCTGTAATGAAATACTATCGCGTGAGGCTTTCTCTTGGTGGTCATCACATTTCAGATGAAATGATGTATATGATGCTGGCTCTAACGCACGAGCAGCAAAATGTTTATGTGTGGGTGGGTGTTAACAGTGAGAAAGAGAGACAGAGAGAGGGGGAGAGAATGAGAGAGAAAGAGAGCGAGAGAATGAGAGAGAGGACGAGAGAGAGAGAGAGAGAGAGAGAGGCAGAGAGAGGGGGAGAGACTAAGAGAGGGGCAGAGAGAGAGAGAGATGGAGCAATACAATTTATCCGTTAAGTGAGGTAGAGGCCGAATGGCCGACCATTAATGCTGCCAAATCTACACACGCTCTGATAATTAAGTAATGCACAAGAGCACGGGCAAAATTGGACAATCACTAACACCCAACGCTCGCATCCTCCATCCCATCCCCACCCAGCCATGCTCACGTTACCGCCTCCTTCTCTCTCCCTCTCTGCTCTCCATGGGCATCAGTTCAGATTACGCCCCGAGTGTTATTGCTGCACTGTGATTTCAGATTGCAGCGCCACTGGGGAAAATGCTTTGCTTGTGAGCTGTGAGCTAATGATTCGAGATGGGCTAATTGTAAGAAAAGAGCACACTTGGCCATTTCAATGTGTTTCTTTTTTAACTTTTGAGGAAAAACCTGTCCCCTGTATTTTCACACAGAACTCTCCATACAGGTCGAGAGGCCTTGACACCATCCTCTTTTGGGTAGTTTTGGTTGGCACAGCCAGTGGAGGATAAAAAAAACATATTTTTATATGACAAGTAATCATTCTTTCATTTAATTTCATGTATTTAAGCACAAAGACATCTTTACATCAACAGACTTTTTTGTTTTTAGAACTCTTTGTAGCCTGTGATTGTAGCCTAGGACCTCAGACATTTTTTAGTAGGCCTAGGCTGTAGCCTAGTTAAGGACAATTGTTATTCTCTGATTAGAAACTAAAGGGGACAAACCTTTACCAACCTTTTTTCTCCAAATCTCATAAAAGATCATCCTTAATTGTAAGATGTGGATGTATCATATGGACTTGTGTCAGTTGCTAAGGAGTGTGCCTCGATAAGTGTGGCACTCTCTTAAGTGCGTATACGCCAGCTAATATGTGCAAATGTTTATGCTCTAATTTGCGCTAACACCTTCAGCGTCAAATGAAAACCTGTCAGTCAAGTGTACTAAATTAAACTGTCAAGGGACTGCTTCAGTCAAGGTTAAGCATAGGTATTCAACAAACAATAATGGATATAAGTGTTAGAAAACAACAACAGATGGCTCAGTAGCAAGGAGCAAGTCACAGATGAAAAACATCATGAACTGTGCTAGGGATGATGTGGAATTTCACTTTCAAAAACTATAACTTAAAGAGTTGTTAAATTCTTCCCATATATGTCTTTCACATCCATCAATTAGCAGACAAGCTAGCTTTAGCTATGACAGCTGTTCTTTTTTCATTGTTTCAAGTTTCATGGTAAATTAGCCAACACTACAAAGCTTTGTGTCTTTAAAATGCAGGGGATTCGGGCCTATTCAGATTGCTGTTGTCCTAAAGTTCATCGGTAATATTTTTTGGATATTTCTTCTAACATTTTCTTAGTCTATAAAACGGGGGATAAGACTTTCTCGACCTCCCCAACAGTATGTGTACAGAATACCACGCTTGCATTACTGTATCTGGATGTCCGTGTCCGAGAGTGTGCCCATTTACTTGGAGACAATAGGGGGAGCTCCGTTGAGAAAAAGCCATAGAGTTAAAAATAGAGAGAGAGGACTCCGTATCATTGTCTAATCAGAATTTGGGACTTTGTGGAGGATCGAAAATGTCAAAACAGGAGCGATGTCAACAAACACAATGTGCGTCAATTAGAAGACATACTGTCTGTAAAATGATTTAGGTCGTCAGCTATGGACATAGGTCCGTGGATCTTCTGGCCAATCGATTTTCGTTTCATAAATCAAAATGGATAAACAAAAAACAAAGAATATTTCACATTTTTGTTTGGCAACAGAAAAACTGAAAACACAGATCGAGTTGTTTTCTGTTTTCATCAGTACTTTTCATACATGGAATCAGACAACTAAAATTGTCCGTAATTTAGTTGTTAAGCTTTTTTTTTTTTCATTTGGGTGTGACAGATTGGGTGGAGGCGCCATAGAAGTGGATCTTCTGGCCAATCGATTTTCGTTTCATAAATCAAAATGGATAAACAAAAAACATAGAATATTTCACGTTTTTGTTTGACAACAGAAAAAACTGAAAACGCAGATCAAGTCGTTTTCTGTTTTCATCAGTACTTTTCATACATGGAATCACAGACAACAAAAATGGTCCGTAATTTACTTGACCTTGTCCTTCGGGTGTGACGGATGGATGGCGTCATTGACTTAAACTGCTGTTTTTAAAATGCTACTCTGAGTGCTTGGAGCACACTGGCACTTTTAAACCGTTCGTAAATTCCAAGTAATTATGGAACTGTCCTTAGTTTATTCAGAGTGTGACACTCCTAAAGCGTTCAGAGCGTACTCCGGACACTCCAACCGAAAAGGAAGAGCAGCAGAGTGTGACATCGCACTTCTATCGCGGGTTTATTCTAGCCTGGCTATCGTGACTTGTCAATGCTCGTGAAATGCAAATGCAGCGTCAGGCTAGGTTTATCCAGCTGTATAATAGATGCTAACACGTGCTAAAGCATTGATTTTATTAGTCTCACAGCAGTACAATGGTGCAGTTTCTGCAGTCGAATGTGCATTATGTTTATTACTGACAACTCAAAAGTGCGAGGAATAAACATAAAAAGTAGCCTAACTTTCTCCTTCGGGGCTATTTAAGTTTTGATCCACTTATGTAAACAAAACAGTTCGTCAATTCAATGGGGGATGGGATGCTCAGGCTTTTCGAAGTGTAGAGCAGTTTAAGAGTGGCAGATTTTATTTATGAACGCACCCATTAGAAACATTTTCCACCGCCGCCATTGTAATGGCTTAGCCTAGGACTGGCATATGGATTACGCCGGGTGTCCACTAGCAAGCGAAGCGAACTCCGCACCGCAGAACCCCTATTCATTTCTATGGGACGCGACCGACCGTTAATTCCGCTTCTGCAAAGAATTGTGGGTAGGCGGCGCGGCCAACTCGAGGGGTGCGGCACGACCAAAAGTTCAGCCATGCTGAACTTTATGCAAATGAACGCGTCCAACACGGGGCGGCTAGCCAATAGCAGATCAACAGTGTATAAAGCAGGTATGACGTAGGACAATGATTACAGTACATTTCACGGTCAACTCACTGTCAAAATGAATGACGAGAGGTTGATTATTGTCGTTTTTCTCACCCCTGCTTGTATGACCGCACCCTTACATTACATCAATATTTCTGGTCTTTGCACATGTGTAAATAAGATACAAGAAATATTCCCGCCCTTCCATGACATTCGCGGACCTGATCAGAACTACACACCCCCAAGCGTCCGAAGGGGAGGGGGGGATGCGGAGAGACGGAATTCGCTTCGCTTGCTAGTGGACACGGGGCGTTAGGATGCATTTCGGAATTTTGGGGGTTATTTTTTATGTCTGTGATTCAATGTATGAAAAATACTAATGGAAACAGAAAATGACTTGATCTATGTTTTCTGTTTTTCTGTTGTCAAACAAAAACGTGAAATATTCTTTACTTTTTGTGTATCCATTCTGATTTATGAAACGAAAATCGATTGGCCAGAAGATCCATGGACCGACATAAGGGGTGCGTTCGTAAACTGCTTCTCTGACTGCTCGCAGCACACATTGGCACTTTAAATTCCAAGTAATTATTGAACTGTCCGTTTAATTGGAGTGTCACACTCCAAGAGCGTTCAGAGAGTACTCCGGACACTCCGACCGAAAAGAAAGAGCAGCAGAGTGTGACGTCACACTAACTGGTTGTATCGCTGGTACATCCAGCTGAATGATATATGCTAACACATGCTAAAACATTGGTTTTATTAGTCTCACAACAGTATACTGGTGCAGTTTCTGCAGTCCATTATGTTTATTACTGACATTGAGCTCAAAAGTGAGAGAAGCAACAACTGAATTAAACATAAAAGTAACTTTTTCCTGGGGCTATTTAAGTTTAATACACATACTGTACTGTATTGTGTATGGAGGGCCAAAAATGACTTAATTAAAAATAAATACGTATGTAAAAATATGTAGCATAAATAAATAAAATGACAAAAAAAGGGAAATAAGTCATTTTCATTTACTGCTGCATTCATTTACATTTACATTAATTTCATAATTTATTTATTTTCCATTTTCTGTTTCTATTTATTTACAGATATTTTCCCTGTAATATTTTCTACATACTGTTTTATATGCCCTGCATTTCTTTCTGGCATATTTATTTATTGTCACTCCTTTTTACATTTCTTTGTCCTACATTTACATTTATGCCTAAATTTCTGCCTCGGTATGCAAATGAATTGGGTGTCATCCTCTCGCCCATTGGTTTTTAAGCAGGCTAACGCAAGTTGGTAGATACTGGCCAGAGACGATTTTGATACTGGCAGCCTGGCTGGCCAACAGAACTTATCCAGCAAGCCTACATCTAACGGCAGTCTTGCACAAAACTGCTTCAGGATTGCGAACTGCAGGGTCTACATGGGGTTATTACTATTGCTGGGTTGCCTAGATAACATTTAAGTGTTGTAATATCGTTCTACAAACTCCACGGTTTTGGCACGCATCTCAGCCTGCCTCGCCAACCTATCAATGTGGATGAAGGATCACCACCTCTAGTTGAACCTGTCCAAGACTGAACTCCTAGTCATCCCAGCTAAAGAGTGAATTTATCACAACATCAACCTCAAGATGGACTCTGCCACTGTGGCCCCAAACAAAGTCGCCAAAAACCTTGGCGTCATGATTGATGACCATCTGTCATTCTCCAACCATATTGCATCAGTCGCCCGGTCTTGCCGATTCATGCTGTACAACATACAGAAAATCAGACCCTACCTAACCCAACATGCAGCGCAACTTCTAGTTCAGGCCATGGTTATCTCCCGCCTGGATTACTGCAACGCCCTCCTTGCTGGTCTACCTGCTTGTGCAATAAAACCACTGCAGATGGTGCAGAATGCAGCAGCACGTTTGGTATTCACTCAACCCAAAAGGGCCCATGTTACTCCTCTATTTATCCAGTTGGACTGGCTACCTGTGGCTGCCCAGATCAAGCACAAGGCCCTGGACCTTGCATACAAAATCATGTCAGGATCAGCCCCAGCTTATCTGAAGGAAATACTAAGGCCGTATGTCCCTGCCAGAGAGCTGCGCTCCTTCAACACAAACCGGCTAGCCGTGCCCCCTGTTCACTCTAAGTGTCACCAGGCAAAACTGTTTTCTTTAATTGTCCCTCAGTGGTGGAACAAACTTCCAGAAGCTACAAGACTAGCATCATCTCTATCAACCTTCAAGAAGCATGTAAAGACTCTCCTCTTCCACGACTACTTACTGCACTAAGATTGGTTTTAAGGCATGTTGTGTGTTGTGTGTGTGCTTGACCCTTTACTAATGCACTTAAAACTAAAAAAAAAAAAAAAAAAACTTCCACGTGTGTCCACCATGTTGGTCTGAGTTTTTTTGTAACTCCTGCTTCTTCAGCCAGCGTCATGAACTAAACACATCACACGCTGATATACAGTAATTGGTTATCACATCATTCTCAGTTAAATAAAGTTCAGGTTTCGCCAACTGTATTTCGCCTCCCTCTGCGAATTCGCCCTGCCTTCGCCCCATCAGGCGAAATTTTGCCTCCATTTAAAGTAAATGAGAATGAGGCGAAATTCACTGTAATGGAAACGCACCGTAACTACCATAGTACCCGCGTTATCTCGATCAACCAATGGGCGAAGGTGACCTTGCGAGACAGCCTACTTCATTTGCATACCGAGGCAGAAATGTAGGCATAAATGTAAATGTAGGACAAAGAAATGTAAGTGTGATGTAAGGAGTGACAATAAATAAATATGCCAGAAAGAAATGCAGGGCATATAAAACATGTAGAAAATATTACAGGGAAAAATATCTGTAAATAAATAGAAAGAGAAAATGGAAAATATATAAATTATGGAATTAATGTAAATGTAAATAAATACAGCAGTAAATAAAAAAGACTTCTTTCCAATTTATGTCCAGTTTTATGTGTGATATATTTTTCAAATGCTTTCCTAAGCACATTTTTGGTGCATTTTTTAGTTATTTTATTTATTTGTGCTACATATTTTTACATACGTATTTATTTTTAATTAAGTCATTTTTGGCCCTCCGTATATGTGAACAAAGCTGGATCAAACTCGAAAAGCCTGAGCAAAGGGAAATGGAATGCTCAGGCTTTTCGAACTGCAGTTTTTGAGTGGCAGATTTTACTTACGAACATACCATAGAAACATTTTCCACGGCTGCCATTGTAATAGCCTACCATAGGACTAGCATACGGATTAAAATGCATTTCGGATTTTTGGAGGTTATTTTTGTTGTCTGTGATTCCAAGTATGAAAATTACTGATGAAAACAGAAAACGACTTGATCTGCGTTTTTGATTTTTCTGTTGTCAAACGAAAAAGTGACATATTCTTTAATTTTTGTTTATCCATTCTGATTTATGAAAGAAAAATCGATTGACCAGAAGATCCACGGACTGACTAGATTATCCCAAAATTCAACACAGTGGTGTAAAATCATGTCAGCTACACAGAATTAACAAAATAAAAGTTTAAAACGCCAGTGAATGGCCAGAAACCAGCAGGGAAGCTTATTTTAAACAAATAAGGTCAGCCACTTAGCTGTGTAACACAGTTACACCCTATTTGCCAGTTAGGAAGCTAACCACAGCGAAAACTACATGTTAGAAAATACATTAGTTAGCCTGCAATATGCTGTATATTGCAATCGAGTTTGGCTGCTAATGTACAAATCCTGAGCATCAATCAGTTACGTGAAAGGAAGGCTTCATAACTGTTATGCTTAGCAAATGGTTTAATGCCCTGTGAATTTAAAAGATGTTCAGTAACTGAAACTATGAATCTATTTCATTGATGAACAGCAGCCGCCAAAACAAAAATCTACATGCTAATTTTGAGCTCTGTAGCTACTATGCATTTTCAGGCCATTTTAATATTTTATTAGCTTTGCATTACAACAGTGCACCTTATTACTTTGACATGTGTCAGCAGTTATTAACATACATTGTGATATATACACACATGGTGATATTATACATTTCTTCCAAAAAAAAAATGAGGGCAAACAGTCTCTCGATCTTGTGATTTACACTGAGTCAATACAGTTTTAAGATTTTAAGATTAAGTTTTTCTTCATAAATTGACTCAATTCTCGAAAAATTGTAGACTGTAGGGTTACCTACCTATGGAAGGATATTCCAGATGCTTTTTGCGTTTATTGGTGTAGTTGTAACAGGCACAGGACACAAGAATGCTGCATTTAAGAAAGACGACACGCCTTGATCTCTATGAGAACGACACATTCCCGTTTTGATAATGGCGGCGGGTCTCCATGGAATCACAGGATTAAGTCACCAGTGCTCTCTCTCCTATTTCTATCTCTATGGAAAAAGCACTCCGCAAAGCACAAAGCTGCATAGTACTGCTTTAAAGCTTTAATCAATCTCTCTACATGATTTATATTTCACCTTAAAAAATTCGTTTTTTATCTTAATAACTTTTGCAACACTAGATTAGTTTAATGTTAACACCACGGAAAGAAGGATGAACCCATATCCTGCTTTTGCACAAACTTGGTATGGTCTATTTGCATTATACCAGTAGTTTTGACACAAACACCTTAGAGTGTCAAAACACCCTAAAGCCCAAGATGAAAGTTGTTTAAGGAGGAAAAAAACCCTGCAAATATGCTACGACAACATGATTCCTCCTCCAGTCAACTATCGCACAGCTTTCATCCATCACATTATCCCAGAAGTCAGGAAATGCAAAGGAGGGTGATCAGCTCGCTAAGCCTACGTTGCTCGGAGTGTACCCCACCACTCGCATCCAGCACCAAGGCCTCCAGCAACACACCTCACCCCTTCCCCAACCTCCACTCCATCCCCCCGTACATACACACACACACACACACATACAGTACACAGACACACACATACACCGACACACACACACACAGACAAGCAGACACACACAGACATACAGACACACACATACATACAGACACACATATGTACAGACACACACAGACACATACATACATACATACATACATACACACACACACACACACACACACACACACACACACACACACACACCTCCCACTGCTTCTCCTCAGTGTTGGCCTGAGCCCCCTGGACCCCCCAGCAGAGTTAGTGCTCAGCCACCTTGATATCACTGATGAGCACACACACACACACACACGCAGCACACCCCATTTGAAGGCAGGGGCACAGGGCGCACAGGGCGCCTGTATTAAAAATTAACTAAGGGAGGGTGCTGTCCGGGGGAGGTTTGCTGGACTGTGGAATGAAGTGTCCCAGCTGTACCCACTTTTGCTTTCATTTGTTACGC
>CM050211.1:6187500-6192500 GCA_027475355.1 Coilia nasus
CCCCAGCAGCACATAGCTAATGCTGTGCATAGTAACCACAACTACTGAAGTCCGACAACAAACTGGTAAGTACAGTAGTTTTTTGCGTTGTGTGTTGGGAGCAAGGAGTATGTTTTATGCAAGGCTTTTGTAATGGAAGTGCATTAGACTTGGACCTGCAATTTTAGTACGGTATATACGATTTTCCATTATATAAAGGCTGGTATATACAAGGAATATAACTGGACGGGAACGGGACTTCTAGGTTCGGTACGTTTTAGGCAAGTGTCCGGTTTATGCGAGGCCATTATACGCAAGGTCTGCTGTACTCAGTAATCTGTTTGAGTGTAATTTTCGAGACATTTAGGACTGAATTTGGGATTTGGGACAGCTTAGATTTTGGGACTGTCCCAAATCTTTCGGGACGTCTGGTCACCCTAATGTACATGGGCCATTCTACCAAATCGGTGCCATTTCTGTCCCCAGGACATTATGTCTTTAAATATGATGTAAAATAGCTGTAAAATAGCCGTAAAATGCATTTTATTATAAAATAACATGTCCCACATAAATATTGAATTGAAAATGTAAAATAAATAATTTAAAACATTAAAAACGCTCCCCAGAATACTGAAATACATGCATTTGTTACCTTTCATTACATTTTAAAAATCGGGAATGTGAAATATTGTAGCTAAAATATACATTTTAGTCCTGTTTTCACTCCTGTTGCCTTAACACATTACCCCTCTGAAAAAATTGGAACATTCCACAAGTCACATGTTTACCAGGAAGTTACAAATTTTGAAACTCAGTCCTGTTACTTAAATGAAAACTCAGTCCTGTTACTTAAATGAAGAGTGAGTAATACAGTGTAGTTACAGGACAGGAATGAGCAGACTTCTCCAGTTTAATTTGTGTGCATATCTATAAAAAAGGCTATTTAGCTGGCTTTTAACTTCTACAGTTGAAATTATTGCCTGGTCCCCCAGAGGGGATTGACCGGGTATTGCAATGATCCTGTGTATGTCCACATGGGAGACCAGGTTGCCATCTCTGATTGCACTTGTTGTCGTTCTCATTTAAGATCAGTTTTATGATGTGAATACAATATTTACAGGGAGCCAAACCACTATGGAGACCCAAAAATTACATTATTACAAATCAATAAATAAATGAATAAATAAACAAGATTACTAAAAAACGCACAAAAATGTGCTCAGGAAAGCGTATGAAAAAATATATCACACATAAAACTGTATTGTCTTTATTTTTTATTGTATTAAAACTTTACTGTCACTCCTTTTTACATTTATTTATCCTACATTTACATTTATGCCTACATTTATTTCTACATTTCTGCCTTGGTATGCAAATGAGGTTGGCTGTCTTGAAGGGCGTCTCCCTCCTGCTCATTGGTTGATCGAGATTAACTGATACTTCCATAGAAAATGATAGAAGCGCTTTTGAGTTGCTTTGGTCATTGACCGTAGTTGTTTTAATTCAAATTTTGTAGTCGATATTTCTTGGAATACAGTTGCGAGGGAGCTTCGAGGCTTGGCTGACATGGCTGAAAACACAGCTGAAGATTTCATACTTTTCTGAGTAGAGTCCCACATAGAAAGTTTGTATGTAAGTAAGACACACAGCAAGAAAATAGTAAGACACACACATGCTCCAAGGTTTGGGGCCCCAAGCTCGCTTTATGTGAAAGCTATTGAAAAAAGAGATTTTCCCCCATATAAAACAATGGTATTTTAATTTGATGTGAATATACATTGATGTGATGTGAATATACATTGAATATACATTGGCATAAAATCCCAATAAATTGTGGTGTGTCTTACTATTCCCATGTAGCCTAAGCATTTTGCATTAATTTGGACATCACATATACATAAAGCACAGATCTATTGAAACACAATGCTGTTTGGGCAGTAATTTATGGATGGTCCTTAAGATTACAGTCATTCCTGTTACTTATATTTTTTCCTGTTACTTAATTGTTTTCCCCAAAAATAAAGAACATATCTTGTATTAAAGATTCCTAGTTGTTCCAGTAGTTTTTTAATCAATTCATAAAATACATGCTCAAGCTTTTTACATGCTTCAAGGTTTTTATTTTTTCATGTTCTTTAAAAGGAAAAAAGCTGCTTTGCTTTTTTTTTTTTTTAGAAAAATACAACTTGGGTTCAAATATAGTGCATGTAACCAGCCCTTACTTCTTAATGTACATTTGTTCTAACGGACAACGTGTTTGTTGGATATTTAAACAAGGTTTTAAAATGCCATTTTAGTTTAGGTAACAGGACTGAAAAAAAATCAATGATACTCATCTTGACAACTTTATAAAAAAAATAATAAAATAGCCTGAGATGGACCACTACTCATTTTGAGTAGTTAATGTAGGTATATATGTGTGCATTCTATGCACTTTTCTCCCCCCTCCCCACGCACAGTTTAGATCAACAATCAGCAGTTTCACTGCATGTCCTACTCTAACCAGTATGTCTATGCATGTGACAAATAAATATCCTTGTATCCTTGTATGTATGTATGTCTTTACCACTGACAGTATGTACGTGTATGTGCAAAGCATCCATACCATCAGTTGAGTGTGTGAGTGTGTGTGTGTGTGTGTGTGTGTGTGTGTGTGTGTGTGTGTGTGTGTGTGTGTGTGTGTGTGTGTGTGTTCCATCCACTGCACTACATCACTGTAATTAATTGAGTCGATATCCAGTAGAGCACAGAAGTCAACACTATTAGTGGCCCTTTCCTCACACTTGTCTTCTCTGTTTTCCCTACAGAATGCAGACAAGCACAGCAATCTAGCAAGACTGGACCACTGAGTTAAGTATGTTCAGAGGAACACTTTTTCTTTATCTAACAGTCTGAGCTTATGGTAGGTCAGGCCTCCCTGTGAGCTTAGGGTAGTGGTCTGTTGAGCAGCCAATGCCTACTGGTTAGGGCTACGGCTTGTAACCAAAGGGTTGCCGGTTCGATCCCCGACCAGTGGAGCACGGCTGATGTGCCACTAGGCACCTAACCCCACACTGCTCCCCGGGCGCCACTGCAGCCCACTGCTCCGGGGTATTGTGTGTGCTTCACCTCACTGTGTGTTAACTGCCTGCTGTGTCATTTACTGATTCAGAAATTGGGATAAATGTAGAGAACCAATTTCCCACATGGGATCAAAAAATATATAAACTTAAACTAAACTATTGGTGGATAAATGCATTTAGATGCTATTTATGCCCTTTTCAAATTACAAAAAAGCACATACTCGCCTTTTTATCATCACTAATGTTAGAGAACCTCTGATTATCGTTTACCTGCTTTTCTTTTACCACTATACTACTGCTTAAGACAGACATATTACTTCTACAGTCTTTTAGTCATGGAACACACTTTGCTGGCCACCTTTTTCCTATTGCACTGTAACTGACTGAATTCAATCTAGTGTGGTATTTATAAGCATGAAAATATAAACAAGATGTGCCGTCTGTGAAGAAGTGAACATATCGCAGTAGCCATCAGTGTCAGAAGGTGCTTGAAGGAAAAAAAGGAAGTGAGAATGGAAGGGGAGGGAGAGAGAGAGAGAGAGAGAGAGAGCGAGAGAGAGAGAGAGAGAGAGAGAGAGAGAGAGAGAGAGAGAGAGAGAGAGAGAGTACAGGGGTGGAAAAACAGCAAAATCCAGAGTAAACAACTCTTTAGGACTTCTAAATAAAACATTTGTTTGTGATTGAGGCTTCGTGATGTGAACAGCATGACCTGTTTTACTGGTGCTTCTAAACAGCCATGCCCCTGCACAGAAACAGATGCCAGGGCCTCTGAGCAACCAACTCACAGCCTATTTATATTGCATGAGAACAAATTTTTCTGACAACTTGAGTGATAGGTTTGTACAAGGCTTGGATGGGTGCTCTTTTGAAGACTTGAGTTGAGTGACATAAATTGCCATTAATAAAAATTTTAACAATACATGCCAAATGAGGTTTTTCTGTTAACATGGCAGCAGCATGAGCAAATGGTGTCTGGTGTGGGCTTCCAGGGAATATGTTGGATCCTGGAGTCTACCTTGGAGAGAGAGAGAGAACAACAGTGAGAAAACATTGTGCACAGGGAGCTAGCGTCTGTTCTAAGTGTGCGCTGCTGCGAATAAAAACAGGTTGAAAAAATCCTTAGCGTCTTTGAGTTTGACAGCATTTTACAGTTTTCCACACTGTGTCTAAGCACCTATTATTTATTTACCCAGTATAGCAATTGCTTCAATTATTACTAGGAAAACCCTGATGGATATTTCATATGCTACGTTTACTGTGTTTTCCCTCCACTCCGAGACAAAATGCAGACATCAAACAAAAGCTTGTTCCTGTCGATTCCCTCTTGTGCCTTTTTGGCATTAGTCATTATCAACTGCTCATGCTTTTTATTTCCTCTCTGTTCGGTGCGTAATTGAAGAGAACTGGAACAGCTGTTAGACATAGTTTCAGTTTACAGCGAGAGAGGGGAAAAAAGACAAGGGAGGATTGGAATCCAGACTTGGCGCTGAATTTCCCCCTCGTAGCCTTTTTGTGTCTTTGCCTCAGCTGAAATAATTAACCATGCGCATGTTTGAAGGCGGGATTATGCTTGTCTAATTGTGGTGTGCGTTGCCATGGAGACTATCAGCCAATCGGTGGATAAACACCGTGGCTTGGCAGTGTTTGGGTAAAATAAAGCTTTGTGCAGATGTCAGCCTTAGATTTATGATGGTGAAACAGATTATATTTGGCAGGGAAATCAATAGCCTGACCACTTAGGCCCCAGCTTATTTTGATAAACAGTTCGGTTGATGTAACCTCTCTAGGAACCCCCCTCTCCAACCCCCCTCTTTCTGTCTCACACAGTCTCCTACTCTGTCTCTCTTTCTCTCACAACCCTTCCTTCTTTCGCTGTCTCTCTCACTCTCTCTATCTCTCTGTCTGTCTCTCTCACTCTTTATCTCTATCTCTTGGTCTGTCTTTCTCTCTGTCTTTTTC
>CM050211.1:6197500-6200000 GCA_027475355.1 Coilia nasus
TTTGGGATGGACAGTATGGATAAGCCTGGTAAACCAGCCCCTCGTACTTCATTTCATTTTGTACAGAGGGTCTGGAGTCGCTGCATTGAGAAATTATTTCATCCTGGAGGTGTGGACTCCTGAAGTTTAAAACAAGTAGGCTATGCCTTTACCCAATCGTTAATGTCTGGTCGTCACGTATGCAATTAACCAAGCTACTAACTACAATTCAAATGTAGCACACAAAGTCAACGTCATGGCTCACAAACACTCCCTCTGTTCGCTGATTGGCTAGGAGTTGCTCAGTCCTCATACATAAATTTCAATAGGCAGCGACTCCAGACCCTATGTACAAAATGACCTGAAGTACGAGGGGCTGGCTTACCAGGCTAAGTGTGGATGGCATGTAGTCCCACAAGGTCCAGTATTTGGCCCCCTTCTTCACCTACTTGCTTTAACATGGCATCTTTCATCACTGCTATGCTGACAACACCAAAATAAATGTTGCACTTAATACTGAACAAAACAAGACTTTTTACAACCTTATTTGACTGCTGTGAAATCATGAAATACCAAATGAACTTCTCAGCCTTTAAAAGAAACTAAACTGCCTGTCAATGTTTAAATCTCAGTCACATACCACACCGGAATGTTTAACTATATGCTTTTGGTGGGAATAAGTCAAGCACCATACCAATGTCAGAAGAGGTAGGATCCTACCCAGTTGCTTTTGTGAGTGCTTCTTTTTACCAGCTCACCAATTGTGCACCATTGGCCAAGTGCACTTACCTATACAAGGAATTTGACTCCCACTGATTATAGCTCTCTACACATTCAACATATAGACATGTAGTAGTATACATTTAACACAATATACAATACAACAGATAATAGAAATTTGTTGACCCATGCTGTACAATGCAGACATCAATATACATATAGGCACCCAATATAGGCAGTAATATACATATGGCACATGTACAAATAGAACAAAATATGTGAGTAGGACAAATATACAAGTGGGACATAATATACAAGTAGGACATATTACACAAGACAAGTACACAAGGAGGGGGACGTAAGTAGCACCTAGTTTGTACAATGTAGTGTGCAGTGTATTCAGTATTGTTAATAACTTTTTTTAAAACCCATCTGCTCATTTTTGACTAACTCTTCACCTCCTAGGGGGTACCCACTAGTCTGGCTGTCGCACCAAGCTCGTAGGATGGGGACATAAGTAGCACCTAGTAGTACAATGTAGTGTGCACTACAACTAAGAACCAGAAACAAACAAACAGCCAAACGAATAAACCAACCAACCAACCAACCAACCAATAAATAAATAAATAAGACAAGATGGTCCTTATTTTTGCATCTTTTGGACAGGACTACTGCCTCAGACACAGACTTAAATGTTTACCCACATTCAACCAATGACGAAAAAGCTTCTTTAGCCCCCAGTAAGCACCAGTGTTGTTGTTGTTTGTTGCGTTTGTTTTTATGGCTGTGAATGTCCTTGCTCACACCTGCATTTCTAACCTTTTGACATTTTGCATTCAGTCAAAGAGTTTAGGGTCCTCCTGGGGGCTGTTACTGGTTTTACCCTGGTCTAATTTTACATCAAAGAGTGCTTAAGCTTTTACTGTCCCTGGTCCAACATTATGGAAAAATCTTCATTTTTATGTAAGACCTGTTGTCTGCATGGCCACCCTTAAAACAGATTAAAAACTTGCTTTTATAAACTGTTTTTTTAGACTTTAACATAATGCATTCATGTTAAGTCTGTGGTTAGGCTTTTATTCATTTTTTATCATTTTGGTAGATACTTTCTGTTCTATTATCTATATGTTTTCTATTACCCACATGCTTTCAGGGGTTTATTCCTTTATTTGGTTTTATTTATCTGTTTTCTTTGCTTGTAGAGTTTACTTGGTCATGTTAATGTTCGTTTTTTTTCCCCTTGTCTTATGTACTGTTTGTACTGTTGTGTACTGGTCTTATGTAAAACATTTCATGTGTTAGCATCTGAGGGCTTTTTAGTTTCTTATTTTCATTCTTGTTTGTTGTATCTTTGTTGTTGATTATTCTGGCCGGAAGGCATTGTGTCAGAATAGTTGTTGTTTTTAAATGCATACTATAAATAAATGTGACTTGGCATTGGCAAGAATATTAGCTGAGCATTCCTGGCTATGCGGAGGTCCCATGAATATTATTATTTGCATGTAAGAAAGTGCGGCAGGACATGAAAGGCGAGCGTGGTCTCTCTCTCCCTCTCTCTCTAATGCAGCCAGGGCAGGCAGGCTGTTGTGTTTCACTATAATGAGTATCAGGGATGCGACTAACAAGGTCGAGATGGTTTTGATTTGCAAATACGGACTGCTGTGGCTGTAATGAATCCTGACAATGAAAGATTTAACAAACACATGACACATGAGGAGACTCGTTTTATTCTGAACACCAGGTATCTGATCCCCCTCCCTACACACACCCCCTTCCACCACACACACACACACTTACACAC
>CM050211.1:6202500-6325000 GCA_027475355.1 Coilia nasus
AAGACGATCGTCTTCCTATCGTGTTTGAAAGGGGCGAAAAAAGAGACAATCGTTTGCTCTCTGAAGAATAAATATAAATGAAAGGAGTCGACCGGCATAAACCCCTTATGGTAAAAAGCTTCACAGCAATGTGAGATGAACAACAAACCAAAAGATCCTGCCCTCATCATCCCGGAGCAGGAGGCTGCTTATTAGTTTTGATGCAGGACTTATGGGGCAAAATGCAGCTATGCTACAGTACATAAGCCAGGGAATAGCCCCCTCCTTTTCTGCTGACTGCACACCTTCTGTGAGTTTAAGAGCATATAAAGAGCGTGACTCGAGACTATTAAAGTGCTGGTGTCGACTGGTCAGAAATGTAAATTGTTGGCACGTACGGCGGTGGAGGTGGCACACTATGTATGGCGGGTACAGTTGTTTCCGCTTGGCTCCCTGCTGAACTGGCCCTGCTGCCAACACCCCCATGTTGCCACTCTGGCTCTGGCACTCTACAACATGGAGACCTTTTTCCCTTTCCCCTTTTCTTCAACACAGACTCTCTTCTGACCTGTTTAGTTGACCTCTTTCAACAAATCCCAGCTCTCTCTCTTTCTCTCTTTCTCCCTCTCTCTCTCTCTCTGCCTGTCTGCTGACACTGAAAAAGACCCAAAGTTCTGTCTGTCTGTCTGACGGCCGGCCTTTTAAACCTGCACAGTAGTGCGGGAATGTCATCTGATGTCCAGACATTCAGGGTGTCTCAACCCCCCCAATAACCCCACCTCCCCAACCCCCAACCCCCCAGCCCTGATGCTCCCGACCCACACACACCACAGCCTCCCCATCCATGCTCGGGGCTCGCTGCCTCACGTCCATGCTCATGTGTTTCCCATCAAGGAAGTCTGTGGTTACCTTCCTGATTCTGCTGGACTGGAAAAACAGAGCTAATATGGTGTGATCTGGAAAAAGCTTTGATGCGGAGGCTTTACAAATAAACCCCTGAATGCCATATGGTCCGCATTCATCTTTTAATTTATTTCCTATAAATGTCTATTGAACGCTGGGCCCGGCCAACACGTGTGTAACCAGAGTTGGAAAACAGAAGGCCGGAGAGAGCAGTTTTGTGGCGAGGTGCGATTATTATATTTCTCTCTCTTGGTTTGTTCAGTCTAAAGGCCCGGAGTGCGCGCACACAGACATGCGCTCGCAGGCAGACGAGCTCTCAGAGCCGGTGGTGCCGTCCAAACCAAACAAACAAACACGCGAGTGTCCCTCAGCGTCGCTCTGTCGCAGCCACCGCGAGCCAGGGCACTGACACAATCTTAATAAAGAGCAATTAAAGTGGGGGAAAAAGGAAAAATGCACACTCTGGAAGCGCAACAGCTGAGTTCTCCATGAGTCAGTGATGCACTGATGGCTTTTTTTTTTTTTTGGTTCTGCTGTCGGTGTGCGGATTGGGTTACCGTAAGATGTAGACCACGGGCCGCGGCGGGGCCTGTCTGCCAAGTGCGGAGTGCACGGGACTGAGCCAGTTCAGAAAGAAGCAGTTTCCCAGTGCCGGCTCCAAGCCTCCCAGAAGCGAGACAAAAGTAGACATAACCTGCTTTAGGGGCCCGCAGCTTTGAGCCTGACACATGCGCTCAGGCATTTCGCATCAACATTTCTGAGCTGCAGATGGCTGTAAGTATGCGTGCGTGTGTGTGTGTGTGTGTGTGTGTGTGTCAGTGAAAGAGAGCAAGAGACAGTGAAAAAAAAAGAATAATAGAGAGACAGAGAGACTGCCAAACGTGTGTGTGTGTCTGTGTATGTCTGTCTGTGTGTGAGCCTGTGTGTGTGTCCATGTGTGTTTGCATGCATGTGTTTTCCATGTACTAAGCAGCCTATCAACACGACCCCCCTCCTCCCCCACCCCGTCTCAAAGCCTACTTTCCATTTCAGACATCTATGCAAAACGCAGAAAGCCACTGGAACACTGCAAACAGTCAAATGTGCGAACAACAATTGAAACGCGGCAACAATAAAAACAGCTTTTCCGGCGCTCAACGGCGCCCGTCTCCTGCCCCCCTCGCCCCCCCTCGCCCACCTCCCGGTAACCGTGGCGTTATCTCCATGCCGCATGGAAATCAGCGCAACCAGGAAACCCTCCGCTTCATTTGCAACCTGCCACCAACAATCTCTATGGGTGAGCCCTCTCCATTACTCATGCCACCCGCACTCATGCCACCCACTGCCCCCTCCCCACACACACACACACACGCAGACACACACACACACACACACCCTGGCAAAGAAAACCAGCTCCGCTTATGAATGCTAACCACTAGGATGGTTACTGAATGTGGTGTTGTCCTATTGGCCTTAAAAGCAATATTAAGTAGTTTTCATGTTCGGTCACCCTACATGTTCGAAGCAGAATTTTGTCTAATTTCAACTACAGAGAGATGGCCCACTCCTCCAAACTTACTTAGTGAGGTTATAGCCCATGGAGGGCAGCAAAGGAAATTCAGAAGTGCCTTTCACCAGTTACAAGTTGATAAACCACTGAAAAGTTTTTTTAAAACATTATTTTAATGTTGAAAAAACTACTTAGCGTTGCTTTAGCGCATGCCTATGTGTGTGTGTACAGTATGTGTGATTGTGTGTGTGTGAGAGAGAGAGACAGAGAAAGAGAGAGAGAGAGAGAGAGAGTGAAAAAGAGAGAAAAAAGAGAAAAGAAACAAAGAAAGAGATACAGAGAGCTAGAGTGAAAGAGGATGTGTGGGGGCATCAAGTTTTTAATTGTGCAGGTAAAAAGTCCATAGTATAGGAGATTGGATGTCCAGTCAGCAGGGTATCACATTTAGTGACACTTTTAATAAAAATACTGTAATCCAGACTGTTGTGTGTGTTTGACTCTACTCCAGACTGTGTGTGTATGTGTGTGTTTGTGTGTGTGTGTGTGTGTGCGATGCACGAGGGGGCAAAGCTCCTTCTTGTGTACATCAATTCATGCCTCAAATGTACAGGAGTAGTGGGCTTTCATGGAAGAAGCCAGGCTAGTGTGAGCAGGAGTTCGTTTCAGCCCTGAGGTGTTCTCAACTAACTTCAACATTTCAAAACATTTCTCTGCAAACATGATTGACCCAGAGAAAGAATGAGAAGGGTCAAAGCTTCTGCATAGACGCAGGGAGTCATGGTGGGGTTGTCATGGCAGACGATATTTTCCATGTACCATCCTCTGTGTCTGTTTTGTAATCTGATAAAGAGGGAATGAATCACTGGGCAAGTGACATACTGCAGCTTTTTTTTCTTTTCGTCTTCTTTTCAGAACTTTTCTTCTGACAGTTAATATTTAAAGCAAAGACGTTATCTTAAAAAAAAAACAGCCACCCACACAATCTATCCTCACTCTATGTGAAAATAGGATCATGACATTTGCCGAGTAAATGGAATACATGCAAGGCAAATAAATGATACCTAATACCCCATCGCCATATTTTACTGAAGATAAAGCATTTTCAGTGAAAAGAAGGGCGTTTAAAAACTACAGTTGGCTGTTACTTTTCTTGTTTGTGTTCGTTCGCTTGTCTCTGTACCAACTTCGCTGCCACGACCCAAGTCCCTCTTTGCCCACAGTCAGTGGAGGATACACGGAAGAAAACAGAGTTTACCCACCCCTCACATTTTGGAAAGAATTTATCCCAATGCACATCTATATGTTAGATACACATCTATATCAAACATGTTTTGCATGTCTTTGTAAAACATCTTGTGTTGCACTGTGGATCCACCTCACCGCGATCACCAAATTCATAGCTTACCCACCTCTGACTTTACCACTACACCCCTGCCCACAGTGTAATGGCCTTGACAATGAGACATTAATCGGGGTGGACCAGTGACAAGCTGTATCTGAAACACGCCCTCTCCAACTGTAAACAATAGGGGTGTGGATTAGTTTTGAAACAATGTGTTTATTTAAAAAGCACACTTCCTGTATGCACTTGACACAACTCTCCCATTAATTTTATTGGCAGCCAGACCAGCTCAGAAAAATGTTATCATTGTTTAGTTTAGGGGTGGGGGTGGGGGGTGGATGAAGGGCTGGGGTAGGGGAAATACAAAACCAAAAAACAAAACAAAAAAGAGAACCGGTGGGCTCTCTGGCAGTTGGTTCCTGTGAGATATATACGCGCATTAAGGGGGGCTCCACCATGACATTTAGCACAATCTCAGGAACGAGAAGTCATTCCGCGGTTTTGTTTAGACTGTTACTGTGTTTGTTTGGGGTTTTTTTTTTGTTTACAGACTAAGCAAGTTTCGCCCTAGCAAAAACAAAAAGAAAAAAAGAATGAGGGAAAGTACAAACAGCAGAAAGAAGGAAAGAAAGAGGGAGAGAGGGAGTAACAATGAAAGACAGAAAGAGAAGAAAAAAGAAAATGAAAGGGTGGGAGGAGGAAAAGGGCTTGAATGTGCTTTATGCATATTTTTCTCCAGCCTCCTGAGTGGCTGCCTGCAGTTCCCTCCCCAGTGCCTGGAGGTGCTGAAAATCAGCAAGCTTTTTTGGAGTGCCCAGGAGCTACACCCCAAAGCCTCACAGCCCACAGTCACTTCCTGTCCAAAAAAGCTTTGCGCTTGCACTTTTCCACACATGCAAAAAAAACAAGCATTTACTGACACTATAAAGGGATTATTCACTATTCCTGCTCAAAACCAGCGTATCTTTTGGCATTAACCATTAAATCCAGTAGCGTACCATACACTCCTGTGGTTCCACAATGCACACACACACACACGAAATTTCTATCCAAGCTAGATATGTGATTTTGAGAGCTTAAATAGCATAAGAGGTTGTTTATGTTTACATAATAACACTAAAACTCTTAAAGTTGCACACAGCAGTTCTGAGGAGATTACGGGGCCTTAAATGCAGCAAAAGAAGTTCATCCACTGCGACTGACAAGTGTGAAGAAAAATTAAAAAAAAAAAAAAGCTAAGGGATCAGTAGACCAACCTCCCCCATACAGCTGTGCGATCAGAGAGACGAGGAGGAGAACAGGTGAATTTGGGAAGGAGGGAGGGAGCGAGGCGGAGGGGAGGGGAGGGGAGCGGAGGGGAGGATGGGGCAAGGGGGGTTGGGGAGGCTTTTTAAGCCCTAGTTTAACATGTAAATCCCACCCTTTACAGACAACCCGCTCCACTAGATCCCTGTCAATTTCCCCTCGGCTACACTCCCCAGGATTTACATGAATACACTCTATCACTCAGACTTCAACCTTCTGCTTGTCGAGAGAGAGAGAGAGAGGTGGAAAGGCTAGGAAAGAAGAAACCCAAGCTCTCGCAAAGTTTCTGCGCCATCTCTTTCTTTTTTTCTTCTTCCTTTGTTCATTTTTCTTCTCTTGCTTTCCCCCAACTCCTGCTTTTTGTTGGAGGGAAAACAAGGTGTTATTTACATGCCCCTGCCAGGGCTCCTTTTGTAAACGGACTCCTCGGTTCTGTCCACAGGCCAGGGACAAGGAGGTTAGCTGCCTGTTCACCGATAAGCTGGCAGAACCTATCAGCCCTGCGAACGCGCCGAGCGCCGAGCAAGATAGAGCTCTGTGTTTCTGTCACGCTTTATCATCAGCTGAGCTGAAACTAAACCGGTGTTAGGCAGGAGTAGAGGAGCCATTTCGGTGGATTACCGATGCTGACTTTAATTTCAAAGACCAGTGGTGTATCCAGGGGAAGGTGCAGGCTTCACTTACCACAGATTGGCAGGCGCGTTGCTGATAATGCCTTAACTGCTTTTTCTCACCCCCCACAACCCCCCCTCTGTTGTTGGCCTCCACCACTGGGGCTCCCACTGATCTCCAAGCTGCTGATTCATTTCACGGCAGGGCAGGAGTCGGGGGGCCACGGTCGGAGTCGGAGGGCCCCTGGTGCGCCCCGGTGTGGAGAGCGGTGCCAATCCACCAATCCCACCACACAGTCTGCCTGCCACCGACACCACCAGCACCAGTGCCACCTCTGTGCCACTGTCTCTCCCTCTGCTACCCTCCAACACCCCCCACCCACACACACACACACACACACACACACACACACACACACACACACACACACACACTTTTCCCTCTCTCCTTCTGTTTGCTCATGTGCCTGGCAGTACAGGAAAGGCACTGCATGAAACCACACAATCTCCAAGGAGTCATTACAGAGAGGGGGTTGGGAGCAGCAGCGGTGTTCAAACGCTAGGCTCAGAGGCATTTACCATACAGTGTACAAAGCCAACTGGGATATTAACACCGCTATACTGCCTCAATCGCTGGGTTCCAGTGGGGACCTCCAAGACGCAACTTGGAGGGGGGGGAGGGGGGGGGGCACTAGCGCGATCACTTAAGGCCTGGATATACTCGCCGCGCGCAGTGGTGCGCGCGCAAAAGTGACGTCAAAATGACGTCAGTGCACATCTGGCACGGCGTTCTCAAGCGCAGGTTTGCCGTGCGCGCACCTCCGATTTTTTGTAACTTGCGCGCGGCAGCCCCATTGAAAACCATAGGCAATGGCTAGTCTGGTTTCAGCTAACTTTAGCCTAGTAACTCCCAGCCTAAACATGTATTTTCCATTGCTACAAATCAGCTAATATTACTGGAAACTCACAAGAAATACAAACACTGACTAAAAACTTTTAGGATTTTGTTCAGTTTTATCCACAAACCAACTTAGGTGCAAACCTGCAGTTCGTTTATTAAGCTAACTTTTTGCCTTATCCTATCATCATTCATAAGGTCATATAAAGCTGAAAACACTGTAAATATACACACTGACTCAAACCTTTTCGGATTTATCCAGTTTAATTCCCAAATCATGATGTAAACCTGCAATTCAGTCATGTTTCACTCCTCTGACACGCAAGGCTCCCGAACTACTGAGGCATTTGACACCTCTGACGAGGAGAAGATTGCCGTGTGTGTCGAATGAAGTATGTATGGGCGTGCGGCGCTGTGACGTCACGTTTGCGCGCGCACTTCTGCATGCGGCGAGTATACACCTAGCTTTAGGTGGTGTCATTGTAGGGTCTGAGGAGCACAGGCATCTTTCTCTCTCTCTCTCTCTCTCATGTGTCTTCAGACTTCTGGGGAACGTCCTGATTTGATAGAGCAGAAGGATGATTTATTGAAGATCAGGCAAGTTGCCGCGTTGTGGACGATCCTAATATCTCCTGAGCATCAGTGATCTGCTTTTGGTGTCGGGTTTGAGGGTGTGGGGAGGAGGCGGTGGTGTGTGAAGCAGACCTTGAAACGTTTATGAGAAACCTTGGGGAGTCTTTAAATATGCGAAACGTTTTTTTTTTTTCACTTCTTTTTTCGTATCACACTTCATGCGGACACACACAATGTAATTATTATTATGTTTTTTTTATATACGGATACTCAGAGAAACACATAATAACAGCACACAAGCCCTCTTATTTTAATATCAGTGGGTGTTATTATTAGAAAGAGCATTTCCAAAGATGTGTCACGAGGGAGCAAATATCATTTACAAATCGCTAATGACTTGCAAACACTCCCTTCGCCCCTGGTGAAAGATGCCAAAGCTCCCAGTGTGTGTGTCAAGAGCGACCAAAAACACCAGGCGCTGGCAGAGATTTGTCTGCGCAGTGCTATGCTGTGAACACCACACATACACACACACACAAACACACACATGTAGATGCAAACACACACATATACACACACAAAGACACACGCAGATGCAGAGGCACACACACACACACACACACACACACAAACACACACAGGCACACCCTTTTTCCAAATGGCAGAACTGAGACTCTAGTTGGGATTTGCTTGTCGTAGTTCTTAAAAGCCACTAACTCAAAAAGCTTATTACTATTCATCAAAAAAGAAGGGAGGAGACCCATCTTGCCCATCTAATGGCTTTGCTCTGTGTTTGTTCTGAATATGCAAATGAGGCCTTAAAATATGTACATACCCCCATGGTGAGATGGATTAGCTTAAGATATTCATTATTTAGATGGCATTATTATTATTACACTTAGCATCCTTTATTAGGCAGGGATCGAACCCACCTCACGCCCAAACTGGCAATAATGACTTATCAATAAAACATTTTCATAATGTCGGACGGACATTTCTGTGGATGCACGGTCTAATTTCATATTAACTTGCGTGGTCATTAGTTTAATATGCTATGCATGCCACCCAGCTCTAAACAATGAGGGGAGGTGGTTGTGCTTTATCTGCTCTGACAGCTGGAGCACAAGGCCGATTTTAAATGCTTCCTTACTGTTTAATTATTACAAATGATAAAGATATTTTAAGAGACCATTTTCAAAGGCAGCTTTTGTTTGTTGTTGTTTACGCAAGCACTGTGATAGCAAGAAGGCTGCCATGCACATGATGAGGATGATCCAGTGCTGTGGTTACAGATGATCTTTGAGATCTGGTACCCACCACAACCATCAAAAGGTCCATACGTTTCGAAAAGAAATATGTTTAGAATGAAAGAAATATTCTTTGAAAACTTCCCTGTGAACTTACAGAAGAAAGTGAAAGTAAAGTTGGACTAAATCAATCCTGAGGACAACTGTGAGTGTGAATATATCCAAGTTTGGAGAAGAGATATGAGAGCCCCAGCGATAGGACAATAAAAGAAAAAAGAACTGCGATCTCATGGAGGGGGAGGTCTTTATTGCCACCCAGACCTAATAACTTAATGCAAATTGTAACTAGTTAAGCACAGCAAAATAATATGATACTGTTGTCTCAGTCAGATTGGTATTATAGTGTTAGCATGTGCAAATAATTACATTTCGCCCCTGATACAATTACATTATTTGTTCTGGTTGTATTATACACCAATAAAAGCAAACATCATATTAGGATTCATGGCACTTTTCGCATTGCATTATCAATATGTGGAAATAATTGTCTGCTGAGAGATTAAATTACATTATTGTGTATCTTTTTCATGCCTAATAAATAATGATGGATGGCTTTTATTTTCATCACCACCTGCAACCATTTTGTCTTCTCCTGCATGTTAAAAATGAAAAAAAAAGAAAAGGAAAGAGGAGGTGGGTGTTGTTTCCGCCGCTGCAAACTAGTCAAAACAGGGGTTGATTTCGTTTTTGCAGTGCTTCTCAGGGACCCTTCGAGCCCAGAGTGTTTCTTCTTAGCATGAAAACAAGCCAACAACAAGGTTATGAATTTTCAGAGAGAAATTGGATCAGCTTGCCATCACTTCTTATTTATTTTTGGCTGTGTTGCTGAGACTGTGACCAAAATTAAAACACCCAGAAGTGACAGAGAGTGAGGTGGCACAATGGGTGATCAGCATCAGCACCCCCCCCCCCCACCCCCACACACACACACACCTACACTCAGAGACACACACACACCAACCCTCTCTCTCTCTCTCTATCTCTCTCTTACTCTCTCTCTCACACACACACACACACACACACACACACACACACACACACACACACACACACACACACACACACACACAGCCTTTATTTGCATTGTGGAGGTAATTAAGATTTCTGTCTTATTCCTGATGCCTGATTAGCCTATTGACAGTGCTTTCAGGTACACCCTGACTCACCTCAGACGTCTGACAACGATCAGGGGGAAATCACATTAAGCCAGTGTTGATCAACGCCAAGAGCTCTTCAGGAGCATTTTGTCAAATGACTTAAGCCATGTGTCCGTCCATCTATGGCCAGCCCATAGCCCGTTTCCTCATTTGCAATTCTTGGCCATACAGTGTTTTCTACCCCCATGCGGCTTCAACTTTAATCAGTGAATTTGCACTTAGTGAAGATAAGAGAATTGATTAGCTACCAGTCTGTGCGAGAGTCTTCATGTTTTAATTGGGTCCTGTATTTTTTTCCTCTAATACCACCCACACACCTTAATAGTCAATACCGCTCCAGCACGAGGCCCTGTTGCGTTTGATGCATTTTGTTAGCACGGTGTAGAAGGAGATAAAAACAAGCAGAGGACATTACAGTGCTGCTTAATTGCCATCAGAAAAGCAGACGGTGTTATAACTTCATAACTTCTTAAGTCGTGCCTTGCGCTTGGCTAGGCGTCCGCTATTGTAGAATTTACATTTTAATGAAATATTTGAATAAGTGCTTGAAATTCACTCTGAGCAGGCCTCCTGGTTTCTAAAACCAACATTGCATGTTTGTGTTTTCAATGGCAGCGTCGGAGGAAATTAACATGCCAGTCATTCAGATTAGGGTGGGCATCAGTGTAAAGTCACCAGCCGCCTCAATCAAGGTTCACTGCAGGTGAACGCTGGCCATGACAGCTTAGAATGATATGCCAACCAAACCTCCTCCTCCTCCTCCTCCTCCTCCTCCGCCTCCTCCTCCCGAGGCCTCCTCCCGAGGCCTCCTCTAAAGGCAAGCGACACATTTAGACACAAATTGAGAATACTGCAGATACAGAGACACACATAGAGAGTGGCCTCTTGTCCGCCGACTTAATTATTGTGCTTTTCAGAGAGAGAGAGAGAGAGAGAGAGAGAGAGAGAGAGAGAGAGAGAGAGAGAGAGAAGAGAGAAAGAATGTGTAGTAGTACTAGTACACGGGGCCGTGCTATAAGTGGTTTTATTTTATGTAAAATGTATGCCACCATATTTTCATGGGCTGCATCCATTATGCTAATAGGTCTCCACATAAGTGAGGATACCTACACGTGGCCCCTCACGGCAGGACAGCTGGTCATTTGCAAGTGCAATTACAACCATAGGACTTTTGGATTTCACTTAAATAGCAAAGGAAGGGGGGGGGGGGGGGGGGGGGGGGAGATATTGTTGCATGGCTTAATGCGACATATTTTAGGCAAATGCCCCGGTCCAGCGTGCTTCTCCAGTATGCAAAAATGTTGTGTCAGCCATTAATTCAGAATGACAGAGAGCAGAAAGAGCCGCAATTATTCATGTTGTTTTGCTTCTCTTCAATTATTCAAGGAAGGCGCTTTGAGCTGCATATTAGACAAATACCAAGAATGAACGAAATAAAGAACGAACAAGATAACAAAGGGAAGAGGGCAAACGCTAGTCAGATCTAGCTTGTGTCATTAAAATGGCTACTCTACTGTAGTTGAACATATACATTTATGGTTGGACTTTGAAAAGGCGTCAGTGTGGTTGACTTGCGCATTTGTAGACTTCAGATGGTCAAGTGATTGTGCCAACTAAGACATGAAACTGGTACTGCTCCTGTGTATTGATAACATGGACAAAACATCAAATATATAAAAACATGAACAGCAGTCAGAGCAGGTTTTCACAGTGAGACAAAACTAATTGAGATTGATAATACCTGTCAATCATGCCTTCTGTTGCGGTTTTAGCACAGTACTTCAAGAAAATGCTAAAATATCTGAGAGGTAATATTTAATGTAAACAGTATGCAATCTCTTCATCATTTCATCATATGCAACGATTATTCCAACGGCATTGTCACATTCTTTGACAGATGAAAACCAAACCAAGAACTTTACAGTTTTATTTGACTGTTTTATACATCTTTCTGAAACAATGGTTAATAAAACTTCACAGTTTAGGTAGGAGAAGTAGGATTTTAAATCATAGTTCTACTGATTTACTGCATCTATATTACTGATCATTTCCAGAATCAGGACTCCACAGCAGGTTTAGATTTTGCCGCCCACACACACACACACACACACACACACACACACACACACACACACACACACACACACACACACACACACACA
Organism: Coilia nasus; assembly: GCA_027475355.1. Taxonomy (NCBI): domain Eukaryota; kingdom Metazoa; phylum Chordata; class Actinopteri; order Clupeiformes; family Engraulidae; genus Coilia; species Coilia nasus. The sequence goes on from CM050211.1 coordinate 6,214,227, forward strand.
CACACACACACACACACACACACACACACACACACACACAGATACACACAGCAAATCTTTGGAAGCCACTCTTGCCTGTTACATCTCATCTCATCTGAGCTGTGTCATCACTGTTGTCTTTCATGTCAGCGTAATGACCTTGACAGCATTACATATGTTAACCGCTACTCCCAAGACTTCACTGACACACTCCAACATCTCTCTTTTTCCACAACAGATAAAAGACACCACCACTGTGTCAAACAAATGGCATAAGGCTTAAAAATACAAAAAAAAAAAGAAATAATAAAAAAGTACTCTTTGTTTTTTTCCTCTCCCCTGGAGCTGACAAGTGATGTTGCATTGGAGATTCACGGGCATCTTTCATATATTCACTGCTGCAATTGCACTTTGAGTTTAATTGCAGGGAGTTACCTTGAAAGGCCTCCATATAAATCAGACATGCATAATTTGTCTAATGCTGGAGCTGGGGCTGAGAGTGGCCTAGCTGCAGCGCAGAGCCGTGTGGAACAGGGGTGGGAGGGGGGGGGGGGGGGGGGGGGGCGGAGGTGGAGGGGGAGAGGTGGGGAGGAAGCAGGCATGCCTTTTGAACAGCAGGTGGTAATTGAAACAAAACAAGGGCTGATTAGCAGAGCGTCTGGCAACTCATGATCCAAACAAAGCGCACTACATCAGGGCACACACACACACACACACACACACACACAAACAAGCATGCACACACACACACACTCACATGCACGCACGCACTCACACTCAAAAAAGCAAACACAAGGGCCCTGGAATAAAGTGGTCATCATCTAATTAACATAACATGTTTTAATTACCGAATAAACCAAGCAGCTCCGTGTGTCAATTTAACTGATGTGGTAAGTGCCAGTTTACAATATCAGAAACAGACAAATAATTGGAATCTAATTACAGGCAGGTCTACTGCACACCAGCGCCTCCAGCCCGTCTTAATAAACAAGTTTTTACATCAAACCATGAATAGCAAATACTGTGGAGTTGCTAATTGCCACACTGCAATATTGGGAATTTGCCAGCTTAGCCTGTTAAAGGAACCCTCTTGTGCGGATTGCTCTTGCTGCACACGGGCTTTAATTAGAAGCAAATGAGGAGCCGGAATCGAGGCCCCGTCACTGCAATTCAATACATGTAAATAAGATAACAGACTAATCTGCCCATTTCATTTCTTCCTGCCACTGCTGAAGGTGGGCTTGGTAATAAGGATAGGATATCCCTCTGAAACAGCACCAGACGAATGGAGAGGACAGAAACAAGGGGTTACACCAGAGACGGGCAGATTTTTTGGGGGGGTTGGGGGGCAGTTGTTTGACAAAGTATGTCATAAATGCAGGCTTAAGCAAACTGCTGGCATTCTGTCAGCAAACACCATATGAGCTATTGTTATACAAAGTCCAGTGGTCTAGAAAACCATATGTAAGTATAGAGGGATTTTTGCATTTTGCCCACAAATGTATAAAATGTATCATCTCAGCACTTCAGAAGCAAACTGTGTGTACCGCACACATGAATATTCTATCACTAGCTTACACATAAACTCTAGTCCATCCGAAATATAAGTCTCTGCACTTATGTATGTTTAATTGTATACCTTGTGTTAAAAACAGTCCTAACGAGATCCCCTGTAGGCTCTCAGGGGGGTGGCACACAACAGACTAATAAAGGGAAGGGACGAATGCGTTCATTTTGTTGAGGGGGTCTTTAAGAGCACATATGTCATGTGACTGCATCATAAGCCAGTTAATGGAGGTCTTTCATTGTTTTGCAGAGGCTTTAGCCACTCTACCCTTCATATACACCAACATAACATCTGATCCAGCCAATGGGCCAAGGATATATCTTTCATTAATCTATGATTTAGCCAATGAGGTTAAGATAAATCCACTATTAATCAGTTACCCGCTCAATGAGGTTGAGACAAATCTGCCGTTATGAGCACGGGGGAATAATGGCGAGATAACAACAATGAAATACACAATTCTAAATGCCAGATAAAATATTGCCTGCAAAAAGATTGGTCATGATTTTATATTGTTTCCTTTAAATCTTGTTGCTCTTCGGCTTTAATTAATAATATATCCTCTGACATTTATGTATCGAAGCAATAAGCCGAGCAGGGGAAACAATTTATGTCACCCAAAGCTTTTTAACGAATCAATGCAACTATTTGTAATTGCTTGTATCACAAGATTAAAAGTGCTTAGGCTTGATCTCGGTCTTCTGTTTTGTGGCTGTGGTGACCTGTGCCTCCGTCGTAAAAATGCAAGTCTTGGTCATCAGCATTAATTTACATCAAGAAATCCATATCGCTAATATTTCTGGAATTTTAATGCCCCCCTACAATTTATGGCTTTTTCAAATGCAGTTACCTAAATTGCTGTTAGGAAAAGACAGTTTAACTGTCTCTTTTTAATTACAAGATAATTTAATGTTGGGCCCAGGATGATGATGATGGGGGGACTCGGCACCTTGCGACAAACAGGAGCAACAGCCATGGGAGGCCTCAGACTCAGAGGGCTGCACTGTGATAATCACCATATTTTAGTTCAATAGGCAATCAGCTATTAAACTCTAAATGGACTCGCGATGAAGTCAAATGATGATGCCGTTATACCACTGTTTTTCCCACAACACCACTCTTTTCCCCAATCACACACACACACACAGACACACACACACAGACAGTATACTTGCTGTACAAGCTATTTCTTTTTTCCATTGGAATAAAGCGGAGTGACAACATAGTGTGAACAACCAGCATTTTTATTGCATTTTCAGAATGCTCAAGTCAGTCTTTGTGACTGACCACGACAAAAGTGCCTGCATTAACACAGACAAGGAATGATGAGGGGGTTGGCGGTGGCGGGGTAGGAGAGGGGACATTTTACAAATGAGCAAGTGGGTCGGTGCATAATTTTTCTCTTCAAAATGAACAGAAATGTACTGTACAGATTTTACAGCATCAACAGGAGTCCACTGTGCAGGGCTTACAGCGCAGAAGAAGTCTACCGAGCTGTGGAGAGAGTGAGTGACACAGAAAGAGAGAGAGACGGAGAGAGACATAGGGGGACTGAAAGAGAGAGAGAGAGAGAGAAACAGAGACAGGGAGAAAGAAAGAGTAAAGCACCATGTCTTCACGTTTGGGCTGTACCTTAAAGAGCACTGAGGGGGGGTGGTTGTGTTGTGGGGGGTGGGGAGGAGTGGAGAGGAGAGGAGAGGTGGCTGAGAGAGTGATGGACCCATGGCGGAGGATGTGCAGCCACAAAGTGCCCTTGTAGGGTGGTACAAAACCAAAAAAATAAAACAGCTTTAAGTCATGAAGACAGAGCTTGCAGACAGTTAGGGGTGGGGTCTGGAACACAGGCGATGAAGATGGGGAAGATGAGCGAGAGGAAGGTGGGGGTTATGTCCAGTTTGGTTGTAAAAACTGCGTGTGCTCAAACAAAAGCAAAAAAATCAAAGAATACCAAAAAACTACTGTGCTTGATTTTTCTATCATCCAGATAAAAAAGAAAAAAATCTCAGAGCAGTTGAGATAAAAAATATATTCATATATATATTTATATATATATATATTTATATTTGAAGACCAACTAAAAAGCTATGTCTACATCACCTAATAGCTACACGGACTGAATCATGAAACACGTGTGAATGGTTTATTCTTGAAAAAGAGAAGCATTTTACAAGTAATCTTTACATCTTGGCACTGCATATATATTTTTAAGTCTTTTTCCTGTTTGTTTCATATAAAATATCCAATACACTCCCAGCATTGTTAGCGACCACTTCACAATTATTCCTCATCTTCCCTTCATGTCCCCTGAATGATTCATGCAACCAGTCGAGGCTAACCCCCGCACCCCCACCCCACCCCCACCCCCACTTCTCTGGACAGACGCCCATTTTACACACAGTACAGCCACAGTCGAGAAGGCAGTGGTTGGACCATCAAAAAAGGTAAGGGAAGTATCAAAAACAGCTCAACACAAAAAAAGAGGGAAATAAATCTGTACAAAATGCTTAGGTTCAATGATAACAGAGAAAGAGAGAGAGAGAGAGGAAAAAGTCTGTTTTTTTTTTTCTATTTTACATTTTCAAACTGAATGTCGGGGATTATCCCGTGGTCGGCATCCCAGCCCTCCCTCGTCCCACCCCACCCCTGGCCACCTCACGCAGACGTCTGATGGTATGAGTCTTTTTTTAAGCAAGGATTACTAAGTAAAATACATTTGCAGCACAGTCTGCTATTCCAATACATACAGCAGTTTTTTTCATAGCTTTTTTTTCTTTAATAGTAAATACAAAGCAGTTGTGATAAAGAAAAAAAAGAATAATACAAACAGTTTTTTCTTGTTGTTGTTCTCCGAAAGGAACAAGGAAAGAAAACAAGACAGGACACAAGGTTATACTGTCAGGTATGTACAACCGTATGTAAGAAAAGCCCACGAAAAACAAACACAACCATCAGTGGTGGTCAAAAAAACTTGGTGGAAGAAGATGGAACAAAGCAAGGTGAAAAAAAACAAAAAACGCCTGAGGTTTGGACTGGTTGGCAAAATAAAAGAATGTGAGAATAGAAGCTCTAAATGTGTCTGTATTTTTAAAAAAAAACTTTTTTTTTTTTATAGCTTTTGAAAATATTTTCCCCGCTACAGTTTTTAGACTAAACATGCAAGACATACGACTAAGTGCAACTGAGTGAAATGTTCTCTCTTTTTTTTCTCTTTTTAAATTGAATCATTCCCTATAGATCTGAACTGAGGTATGTGTACTAACAGTTTTCTCATGCTGTTATCTTTAGTAATGTCAAGCTACACATGCTGTGAAGGTCCAAATCCACCCGCTTTTGTCCACGTTTTAGATGCCATCCAAACTGGGTGACAGGGCTAAGACTGAGATGCATTTGAGTCGCTTCTCGTGATCTCGGACTGTTCTCGTCGTCTTTGTGCCTCATCCCACAGCTGCCTCAGTGGTGGTGGTGAACATGTTTCTCTTTCTCCACAGATTGCCCTTTTCTTTAGAATCGATAACGACAAAACGTATGGATATGATTTAAGAAAACAAAAGAAAAGCAAACAAAAAAACTGCCCTAAAGTACCTTGTACCCAGCTTATTCGTGGAGAGGAGTGTTATTTTTTAATATAAAAAGTAACTTGACAGAAACAAAAACACACAATCATAAAGCGCTTGCCAAAGTTAACAAAATCAAACATAACAAATAAAACAAAACAAAAGAGGCCTTCTCAGGAAAACAGTTCTTTTGCAAAAGAACACAACCAAAGTGGCATACAATCTTTTTTTTTCTTATTTTTCAAAAAAAAAAAAAAAAAAAAAGATACGTTACGTTTTACAAACAAATAAAAATGTCATCACTGTATGGTCCAGTTGAAGTATACAACATTTCACATTTGTGTTTTGAAATTCATGTTGGCCTAGTGATATTTTTAATCTGTATTACTATACCCTACTACAGTCACGTACTGATGGAATGCTCCTTTATCCCTTCACTGCCCAAAAGATAACTCCTCGTCTCAGAATTTGGTCATTTTGTTTGTCTCGATCACTCCATATCCTTTTCCATTTTGGTCATTGCAAAAAAAAAAAAATTAAATAAAACTAAAAACCTTGCAAAGCTGCTTGACAGACAACCCCTTTGGCTTAAAAGTTTGCTAAAAACAAAACTAAAACACTTGTCTAATTCCTTTGTGACGAGACTGATCTCCACCTTGGTTTTTTTTTTTATTTCCTTTGCATCCAGCGAGAGAGAATGGAGGATATTTGGCCTGGTCTGCTATTGCATGGATCAGAGAATATCTTTGCAGTTTATCTTTGGTAGTCACAGATATCAGACACATATACAACATAGGCAAAAGAACACAAAGTAATAAATTAAAAAGTGGTTGGTTGCAGTCATGAATCAAGGATGTCGGCATGTGAAGAGACTCATTTAATTTGGAAATCACATATTTAGGCTTTTGTTTAGAGACTGAATGATCTCTAGTATCATTTTCATTTTGATTTGTTTACAGCTGTACATTTTTCCATCCACTATCGTCATTTACAAGAGGGAGAAATTGCATAATGTGGTTGCATCTCTATGCTGACATGTGTGTTTGGTTGGTACGACGTTAGCGACGGAAAAAGCCACCAATCTGTTACCATGGTGCTTGCGGGATGCCTGTGGTTGCTATGGGGCTGCTTCCCCATGCCGTAATGCTTAGTGGTCAGGCCTTAATGCCAGCCCTTTGGCTTTGCTAATCCCTCAGCCTTTTGCTCAGATGTGTAATTACAAATAATCACTAATAAAAGCAGAGGGGAATTGCTCGGCCGCACACGCAGTAAAAACTACAGGGAATGCACTTTTTCATGAGAGTCTCCAAGCATGGCTTCAGTGTCCCTTGACGCTTGAAATGACAAGAATGGGAAAACTTGAAAGTTTCATTTGCTTATTTTGACGGCTGCAGTGAGGAATAGGAGGATAAAGAAAGAGAGGGAAAAAAGAAAGAACGAACAAAAGTAATAATAATAAAAAAAAAACACAATTAGTTGGTATGAAGTATTATCTCGCCGCCTCAGTCTGACATTTCATTTCTGCACAGACCGGCGTCGAGATGGGTGATTTGGCCACGGCTGATGTGCCCTACTCTGAAAGAGGGGGACTTTTTTTTTTGAAAAGTATAATTTGGTAATGATAAATCTTAACCTGCGCGATTTCTCTGTCATTCATTCCCATGTGAAATTAAACTTCATTGATGCGTGGAGAGAGCCTTCATTGTAAGTAGTGCATTGCCGCTGGACTTCATGAGGTGGTGATGTAGCCAAGCTACACGTAGAGACAAGTTGGCTTTTTTGAAGCAGGCGGAACAAATGACAGAAAAATACTACTCGGCATCTGACATTCTGTTTGCATGTGTATATACATACAGTATATATCTATATATATATTTATATATTAAAAAAAGAGGAAATGAAATTTAAAATGGAACAACATGGAAGAGAAAATCATAAACATTCATCATCATGTGCTGACCATACGGAATCTCCACAGCATGGCTATGAGGTCTGATCAGTTTGCAGGAAAAAAAAAAAAACAATCAATAACAACAACAAAAGACAACAACCCCAGAAAGGCAACAGTAGGAGGACCAAATGTTTAGATTTTGCTGCATGCGCCCACCCCCTCAAGACGCCAAAAAAAGAAGAAGAAGAAAAAAAAAGAGGAAAGTCTTCCCGACCACGATGGAAGCAAAACCAATGACGAGTTTGAAGGCAGTGAAAATGAACTTAATACACACACAGTTAGTACACACATGGAGAAGTCCATTCAGGGGGGTGCATCAAAGTGTGTATGGTGTGTGTGTATGTGTTAATGTGTGTGTGTGTGTGTGTGTGTATGCACCCCCCCTCTCCAGGTTCCATTGGGTGAGTCTCAGGGTCAGTGTCTGCAGTCTATATCAGCTGCACTAGTCCATGTCCACTTGTGAACTCTGACCTCTGAGTCACCACGGCGACCACATCAAGTCCCCCAGTACCAAACAGGTCTATTCAACAACATGATTTGTAGAAATGTTTTTTTTGTCCCTCTTCTTCTCTTAAAACTGAAAGTACAAATAAAAAATACTCCCAAATGGAATATATTTTCTTTTTCTGTGGTGTTGTTGTGGTTGTACAGGTGTATTTTCATTGTTTATAATGGCACTAAATGTTCATCGAAACAATTTATAGCTGTCAAACAAAGGACTGACAATCCAGCCTTGTATGTGTGTCTGCATGTGTGAGTGTGTGTGCGAGTGTGTTTTTTTCCGTCTCTGCAGTGACCTCACAGATGACTTGATTTAGTTCAGCCCCACGGTGCGTGTGTGTGTGTGTGTGTGTTTGTGGGGGCGGGAGCGAGGGGGAGGACCGGAGAGGCCGGCCTTACAGCATGTCATCGTTCCCTTGGTCATCCTCATAATCTCTATGGTGATCAAAGTCTGGGCTGTGATTGGCTGTTGTCACCAGGGAGAGTGGCCCTTCATGATCTTCAGGGTCCAGTGGTTCCTCTTTAACACTGATGTGATGCCTATAAAATGCAGGTGAGAGAGAGAGAGAGAGAGAGAGAGAGAGCGAGAGAGAGAGAGAGAGAGAACAGAGGGAGGGGGAGAAAGAGAGAGAAAGAGAGAGAGAAAGAGAATGGAGGGAAAGGGAGGAAGAGAGAGAGAGAAAGAAAAAAAAGCAAGATGGGGAGAGACGGAGAGGACAGGGTTAGATTGTAATCAGCATTCCCCTATGGACCTACAGTGTCATAAAAAGAGAAAAAAACACTGTGTTCTGGAGCAGTCAGCACAGCAACTGAGTTAAAAACACTGCACCTCCTCCAAACTAAACCAGCGCTTCTAACGAAGCCTGAAACGCTGCTTGTGGCGAGTACTCTGGATCACTGTGGACAGTGCTGGGGTGGGTGGGTGGGTGGGGTGGGTTGGGAGCGGAACTGGAAACCCGTCCGGCTTTATGTTGTTCAACCAACCACCCCACCCCTCCATTCCCACCCCACTCTCCCAACTCTTGCCACAACAAGGCATTCACTCAGCTGATAAATGAGGAAGATTAACAACACAAGGCGGATGGGGAGGAGGAAGAGGAGGAGGAGGAGGAGGATGGAGAAGAATGGAGTGTGCTGCTGCGGCTGCTGTGTGCGTGGGGCGCCCGCTTGTCAGGCTTCCGATGGCAGCCGCAGCGACGGTGGTGGTGGCAACGAAGGAACGGCGGTAGTGTCGGCAGTGCTGTGTGTGTGCGTGTGTGTGTGTGTGTGCATTTGTGAGTGTGTGTGTGTGTGTGTGTGTGCTCCTCTTCTCCCGCTTGTTAACATGCAGAACCTGCGAGGTGGGTCTCCAGAGGACGACCCTGCGCCGGCTTCTATCATTAATCAACTTCAGGGAAACACAAGCCACCAGACCAGACGCCTGCCGCCGCTCTGTGTGTGTGTGTGTGTATGTCTGTGTGTGTGTGTGTCTGTGTGTGTGTGTCTGTGTGTGTGTGTGTGTGTGTGTGTGTGTCTGTGTGTGTCTGTATGTGTACGGGCGTGCACTCTCTAGACTCCCCCAAAATTAATGCGCATTCTCCACAAAGTGTCAATAAAACGCTGAGAAAAAAGGGAAGCGCTGGCAGGCGAACGAGGAGAGCTAGTAGGGAGGTGTGCGTATGTGGTGTACACTGTGTGTGTGTATGTGTGTGTGTGAGCACGCTCTTCCATGTGTGTGTGTGTGTGTGTGTGTGTGTGGAGAGGTTGGGACGACGTTGCTCGGCGCTACACGGTGATAAGAAACAGAGCCCTTAGGAGAATAATAACGCTGTCAGCTGTAAACAAGGCAACACGCGACACCGCCGCCCGGCCCACTGCCTGGGCACAGGGAGCCTCCGCAGAGATGAGATCTGCCAAATTTCTCATTATGGGCACACCACAGGAGCAGGGCTGCTGTGTGTCTGTAGATGGGGCGTGTGTGTGTGTGTGTGTGTGTGGGGTGGGGGGGGGCAGGGGGGGCAGGCCATGAAAGGGAGGGGAAAAAGGGAAAGAGAGAGGGTAGGGAAGGAGGGATGGAGGGAGAGGGAGAGGGAGGAGGAGAAAGGGAGAGGGAGATGCAGTGTGCTGTGCATCCAGCTCGTCTCAGTGTGATGCATGCAGAGCACACCTTTACAGTGCCTGCTCCTGTGACAGCAGGTGCAAGCCACGCTCATCGGCCAGGAACACACACCCCCACAGACAGACACACACACACACATACTCACACACCCCCCCACAGACACACACACAGATACAGCCACACACACACACACCCACAGACATACACACACACACTCACACACACCCCCCCCCCCACACACACACACACACACACACTCACATACACTTACACACACCCACACTCACACCCCCCCACAGACAGACAAACACACTCACACACTCGCGTGTACACACACATACTCACACACATACAGTCTCCCTGGCCACCAATATGGGGGAGATGATTTAGAAGCTTCCTTCCAAACTCACGGATGTTTTAAGTGATGTGCTGCTGTGATGGAGGAGAGGTTGCTATGGTAATGAGATTACACGTTTCTTTTTATGCGCAACAAAAATATCAAAAAAGGAAACAACACTGGGGAGAGAGAGAGAAAGAAAAAGAGAAAGAAAGAAAAAAGCAAAAAAGATGAGAAAGTGTGATTTTTTTTTGGTGTTAACTTTTAGATCAAAGCAACTGCATAAGTTGCATCGCCTCAGGTCTCAATGCTTGGCTTGAGGGCGAACATGAAAATGTTATTATGATGCTATTGAACAGGCCCCGCCACCTTGCGCATACTGCTGCAGTGTAATTAGCTGCGAATGCATGATTTCACCCCACTATCCTGATGCATCATTTCACTCCGCTATCCTGGCGCGTTTATGAGGGGGGTGGAGAGGCTACACTTTCACTTGGCCTCACAGGAACAGTCACTCCAGGTAGAGACATGTTTGGCTGTGTGTGTGTTTGTGAGTGTGAGTCTGTGTGTGAGAGAGAAACACAGAAAGAGAGAGAGAATTACAGAGAGAGAGAGAGAGAGCCACAGAGAGAAGAAGAAAAAAAGAAAGGAAATCAAGACACACATACAGAGAGCAAGAGTGAGAGAGGATGTGTGGGGGCATGACGTTTTTTAATCGTGCAGGTAAAAAGCCCATAGTATAGGAGATTAGATGTCCAGTCAGCAGGGTATCACATTTAGTGACACTTTTAATAAAAATACTTTACTCCAAACTGTTAGTGTAAACACTTTACTTACAAAATGAAATGAAAGCACACATACACACGCGCACGCACGGAGGTCTCATTATCCACTTCTTAAATTCTTCAGATCGGAAATGAATTTGAAAAACTCACAGAGGTAGTGTTTTACCCCCTCCAACGCTCCGTGAAGCGTGGGGAGCCTCAGCCATGTGGCTGGGCGTCGCTCGGCAAGGCATTGCCGGGAGAGACGGAGCCGGGGGTACGCTACGAGACAGGCAGCAGCCCTGGGCTTGCACACCCTTCCTGTCGCTGCCTTTCCTGCTCCGTGGCCATGCCCATGGCTGTGTTCACAACAATTAGGGACAGCACTTTTCTACACTCCTCCAACAGCTCATTATGCCAACACTGCCTTTTTTTCTTTCATGCTATGTGTGTGTGTGGGTGCGTGTGTGTGACTGTGTGTATGTGTGTGAGTGCATATGTGAGTGTGCATAGGTGTGTGTGTGTGTGTGTGTGTGTGTGTGTATGTGTGTGTGTGTGTGTGTGTGTGTGTGTGTGTGTGTGTGTGTGTGTGTGTGTGTGTGTGTGTGTGTGTGTGTGTGTGTGTGTGTGTGTGTGTATGACTGAAATTCCCTTCTCGGTGTCCAGATATTTCATAGAGACGGCGATAAATCACAAAGAGCAACAAATCAGTGGCTCCGTTGCACATCTGGAAGCCATGCAGTCTGCAACGTGTTATTCTAGGCTTCAAACAAGCTCACAGATACAGTTCGCCTATACAACAAGTGCGCGGGGATCTGCGGCCCCGCCTGCTCGCCCCGCAAACACCACGGCAACAGCGGCAGCACGGAAGAAAAAGCTTGGCCCGTTTCAGAGAGACTAATTACGCTTTCGTTGTTTGTCTCTCAGCGCGCCGGCTTCCAGGTCTTTGAGCCGCGCTTGCCGTCCCGGTTTCACTTGTTGAAAAGACAGGCAGCGCTGGAATTTTGTAAATATTTAAACAAATCATAGCCATAATTACGGAGGAGGGCAGGGCGGGGGGGCGGGGGGCAACCTGACACGGTGCAACCTACAGTACTGACCTGTAATAAATGGGAAAATGGGAGTTTATGAACTTGCTGTTGAAATAATGCTGGGCTCCAGAAATGTTCCTTTTTTTTCCTCCACAGTGCTTGACATTAGCAACATTTTAGAAGGTGGAGTTTCCTTCGGGAGGGAGTGGTGGTGGGGTGGGGTGGGGTGGGTGCTTGAGGTTGGGGGGGGGATATAGCAGCCATGGAACTGTATACACAATTTCTTCATGTCTAGGTAACTGCTATTAACTCTCACTTTCTTAGGCTACATTTGTGAAAAAAAAACAACACTGCATTCCTATCACAAAATACTGACTGAAATCTATACATTTACTTATACACACACACACACACACACACACACACAAACACACTGTGCAGTTTTTTGGGGCGTGACGATCACGCCAAGAGGCTTCTTCCAGCCAAACGTGGTGGGTGGGTGGTAGATGTGTGGGTGTGTGTGTAATGTGGTGGGTGTGTGGTGCGTATGTCTGAAAGTGACACTCACATAGCTGGCAAAGGGGATCGTCCCGGGCTGCTGTCACTGCCGTTGCTGTTTCCATGGTCCAGTGCTCCATTCATCTCCTCTCGGATGGCATTCGCCAGCGAGTTCAGAGTGGGACTTCCGATGGAGGCAGTAGTGTAGAGAGGTATGTTGTTTTCTGCCATTGAAGCCTGAAGGAGAAGAAGAAGAAAGAGAAGAAAAAGAAGACGAGCGAGGGGAAAAAAGAGAGAAAAAATAATTCAGTGAGTGACTGAGTGAAGAAAGGTGCCGTAAAAAAAAATGAAAGAGAAGAGAAGAAACCAAATGCTAAGATGACAGAGGAGTTAAAAAGAGTTCAGTAAAAAAACACTCTGAGCTGGGCAGAGATGTGAGGAGCTTTACCTGGAAGGCTGCAGAGAGGGCAGGGCCATACGCCAAGCTAGTCTGGATGTTTTTCACCAACGCAGGACTGCTGCGGACACGACACACAAACATTACCCACCGATCCAAAAAAAATGCCTATAGCTCCCTAGCTGTCCACCCCCCCCCCCCCCCCCCCCCCCCACCCCTTACAGTACAAAAACTCAACGCTGTGCACATAACAGCTGATTTATATGCTAATACATCTGGGGCAAAATACAATTAATTGGTCAGATCAATGTCCAGAGCATAGCGAAGCTCCACTAAAAGTATACTGACTCTTTTTCTTGTTAGGGCGGCATGATGGCAAGCCGTTTCAGATCAGACACTATAATAGCGTATGGATTGATGGATTCTTGGGTCTTACGACCGGACTGCGATCCAGTTCCCAATAAAATACGGACACAAAATCAATAGGCGGTCATAAAAGCCCACATCTGATGTTCCAATATTTATGTGAATATTTGACATGATGTTATATATAGCTCCCAAGTCTGGAGGGCTGCCTTTAAATACACTACTGGCTAAAGTACACACAGTCAACTTATATCAGAGAAAGAAAGAAAGAAAGAAAGAAAGAAAGAAAGAAAGAAAGAAAGAGAGAAAGAAAGAAAGAAAGAAAGAAAGAAAGAAAGAAAGAAAGAAAGAAAGAAAGAAAGAAGAAAGTGAGATAGATAGACAGACAGACAGACAGACAGATGGATAGATAGATAGATAGATAGATAGATAGATAGATAGATAGATAGATAGATAGAGACAGAGGGAGAGGAAAGGAGAAAGAGAGAAGGAAACAGAGAAAAGGAAGGGGTAAAGAGAGAGAGAGAGAAAGGGACAGAGAAAAGGAAGGGGTAAAGAGAGAGAGAGAAAGGGACAGAGTCAGGTAGCTGATGGGAGGCAGGTGTTTTGGGATGCATGATGTGCAGACATAGAGATGGAGTGAAGCAGGGAGATGGGGGATGGAGGGGGAGGATGGGGGTAGCAGAAGCCAAGCATGCGGGCAGAGCGGGTGGGGTTGGGACAGCGTGAAGAAGTGTGTGTGTGTGTGTGTGTGTGTGTGGGAGGAGGCTAGGGGGGGTGGGGGTAGTGTTTGAGGGGTGGTGGTGGTGTTGACGGCCGGAGGCAGGGAAGCTCTTACTCATCCGGGCTCTCCTCGGACGGGCACTTCCGCGGGCGGCCTCGCTGCACGTGGCGGCCCCGCCTAAACTCCTCCTCGTCAATGGTCCAATAAGACCCATACTCATCCTCTACCCTCACAAAGCACTTGTGCAGCGAGAGGTTGGTGCGCACGGCACCCTGGGAGCGAGGGAGGGATGGATGGATGGATGGATGGAGGGCGGGCAGGCGGGGGGGTGGAGTAGCCATATGCAGATGCAAAGGTGGGGATTGGGGGGAGTTGGGGAGGGTAGCAACACAGGAACAGACGGGACAAAGGAGGGACGCAACACAGACAGACAGACAGACAGACAAACACAGACAGACAGACAAACACAGACGCAAGGAGAAAAGCATGAGGCTCAAAATGCAATCAAGCAGATGAGGGTTAATGCATCCCTAAAGCAGCTGTGCTAAAAAGCATGGCGGTGGCTTGGTGGGTGGGTTTTTGCTGGGAGAGGAGAGAGTTCACGCCCCAAGCAAGCTGAGGGAGGGAGGGAGGGAGGGAGGGAGGGGGGTGACGGCGTGACAGCGGTGGCACACAGACAGTGAAGATTATGAAGCGGCCTCGTCCCATCAGGCAGACAGCAGCAGGTACACAGGACAGCGCCACCTACAGGAGGCGACAGACGCACGTACCCGCTGATCTTCTGTGGCCGCCGCTTTTGGAACTCTATCTCGTCCACCGTCCACACCGCCCCTTTTACGTTTTCTACTCGTACAAAACACTTGTGAAGACTAAGGTTATGCCGGACTGCATTCTGGCGTTGGTGTTGAGGAAGGCAGTGGGGGTAACATGGAAACAAACAAACAAACAAACAAATCTTTTCTTTAGCTTCTTCCAGAAAGTATTTTCCAAAGGGACATAACTGAACATTGGAGATTTGCTGAATAGACATTTACACATCAAACCCAGTGGTTGCACAAATGAATGTTTTTACATTATCACAAGGAGGAAAAGCCCTGACAGAATCAAAAACAAAAATAAAGTTTACAAACAATATGCGGAGAAGACCATGTCTCTCACAAAAAAAAATAAAATAAAATAAACACAACAACCTTGTGATGACGAGCCAATGGCACAAAACCACCTCGGACTACAAAACAAAATTCCAGGCAGAACAAACAGTTCAGCAAATAAACAAAGATTTTTTGGCCTGCGGAGCCTTAGTTATGGCTTCACCCAAACCTGGAACAATGAGGGGAAGACGCGATCGTGCCTGGGCCGGCTGCTGGCTCCCACACCAGCTTTTCATCAAGCCGTTTGTGTGGCGCGCGGGCGGGTAGGCAGGCAGTGTTCAGAAAATAAGCGCCCCCCCGTCTTTAATGAATGGCCGTGTTGTGCGAGCATCAACCTTTTGTCACCAGGGTAGTTTGTTACCCCCGCTGTCAAAAAGTCATGGTCATTTCTCCTCGTTAAAACGGGGAGGCTAAAAAAAAAGACTAGCGCCGCTTCAAAATAAATGAATGCTGTGCAGCGAAAAAAAAAAAAAGAACAAAAAAAGACATCCTGTTCAAAGAGCAAAATGTCAAACATTTGTTCATCAGGGCCTCTTTAAAAATACAAATAATTGTATAATTATAACTGTTTTAATAGAGGGACACTGCAATTACTCCTATTGCAGCGAGGTAATTGTACACTTGAGATTCTTCTGTGTTGTAGGCACAGCAACACTGGTTTAACACGAGTAACTTCCTGTAATTTCTTTTTTGTCATGCAGTTGTGTGGCATTTACCTTTCAAAGAAAGTTTTCTAGAAGTTTCCCAATTATGCAAAACAGAAGAGAGACCACATACCTCATGCTAAATACATAACACCTGGATGTGTCAAGGCAATTGGCACAACACTTTGCATGTGAGAGAGAGAATAGGTGTTTGGGTGCGCATGAGCCTTTGTGTGTGTGTGTTTTTTTATATTGTGTGAGTGTGTTATTGTGAGTGTGTCCCAAGTTGGTTTTATGGACAGTATGAAACTGTACAAGTGCTGGCTTTTATCTGCTTGGTTAATAGATAAGTCAAATTATGTGAGAATCTATCCGAGTGAGTCAGTGAGTGTATGTGTGTGTTATGTATGTGTGTGTGTGTTACGTGTGTTTGGCTTGTGGGAACAAGTGCTCACAAGCTCAAGTGTAGGATACTGGCGCAGTGGGGGGAGTTGGTGTTTATGAGTACAACGCGCCCCCATAGACAAGCTGTCAGTGGTTGCTGAAGCAGAGAGCTAAAAGAACACCCCTAGACACACACACACACACACACACACACACACACACACACACACACACACACACACACACACACACACACACACACACACACACAGTGTCTGCAGCACTACACATTTAGCACATGCTCAAGCCATCACTTCTCTATGCCTCTTTTCCCTCACTTTCATTTCTCTCACCTTCCCCTGTCCTGTGGCCCTTGAGTTAAGGAGTGTGTTTGTGTGTGTGTGTGTGTGTGTGTGTGTGGTCTGGAGTGTGTGTGAGTTGTGTGTGTGTGTGGGTATGCATGTGTGTGGCGCAGCTGAGATTTTTGTGGGAGATATTTCAGCGCCAGGTCTAGCTGGCAGCCACCAAGTGCATTAAAAAAAAAAAGAAAAAGAAAAAGAAAACATGAAGAGTCTGTTGGCTTGAGGGTGAGCCTCTCATTCCTCTTTTAGTCGAGTGTTTATGATATTTTCTTGTCTGGACTTCTCAGTGCCACACAATCAACATGATGCATTGGCCCCCGAGGCCTGCCTGCCTCCCTCTCTTTCTCTCTCTCAGCACGAGTGCCTTTCAAGATGTTGAAATGTGCAGATGTTTTAGAAATGCAACACTTGGCCCTGTACCGGCACTCTAAACATGTGACCAATGGGGAACCAGAAAGAAAGAGTGAGAAGTGGGAGGTGTGTGTGTGTGTGTGTGTGTGTAAATCATGATGGGGTAGTTGGCATTACCTTCCACGTGGCTGCATTGCGCCTGAAGTACGCAAACATTCGCGTGAACCAGTTGTAGATCTCGTTTAGTGTTAGCTGCTTCTCTGGTGAATCCAGTATTGCCTAGAAAAGAGGGGTTAAAGAAGGAAGAAAAGACATGAAGACAACAAAAGACAAAAGTGTGTGATGGGTTTGAAATGTCAGCGATGCACAGAGAGCTAATCGCTACGCTAGCTACGCTAGGCACAGCATTCCCCATCCTGCACCACACGTGTGTGTTTAACAGTCCGTCACTTGTCCAGGCAGAGCTTCTTTGTTGACTAAACGGGGCCTTTTGGTTTTCTCATTCAAATATTCAGATTGGAACAATATCCCCTCACTGCCCCCTAAACGACGGGAGGGAGAGAGGGAGGGAGAGGGAGGGAGGAAGGATGAATATTTCACAGGCAGATTACAGGCCAGCAATTATCCTGCACCCAGATTAATTCCTTGCGATGGGAGATTACCGGCCCGGGCGATAATTGACTAGGCATCTTTTAACAGGTTCATTCCTACTGTTGTGTGAAATGAATTTCGTAATAATCACAGTCACTCAAGAAGGGCTAATCAAAAGCAATTTTTGTGTATGGCTTGTGTTTTTTTTCCCCTTCCACCCCCCACCCTCCTTCTTTTGGAGCGGAGAAGACTCATTTGCGGATGGCTAATCTTGCGCCACGCGTGCGGATTCTGTGTGCAAATTTTAAACGGGAACGGATAGGGAGAGGAGGGGGGTGGTGGTGGCAGTGGCGGTGGTGGAGGTTGAGAATAAAGGGATAAGCTGTTGTGTTGTCTTTTTTTCTGTTTATACGTGGCCGTGTCCCTTTGAGTGGATCAGCCCACTGAAGCGGATGAAAGGCCGCTTCGCTTCTCGCGTGTCAGAGAGGGGACACAGATTGGGCACATCAGAGGAGTCACCGTGGCGACGGCGACAGCGGCGACAGCGTCAGCAGCCTTACCTGTCTGATTAGAGAGGCGTACGTGAACGGAGGCCGAACGTCAGCGTTCATGTAGAACTCTTTGTTCTGTATGAGATCTGTTCAAAAAAAAAGGGAACATGTTAACATCATTAAGCTTCATGTAATCATCATGTACCCAAACACACAACAAGACTTTCTGCTTTGACAAAGAGCATTCCTGTGTGACGTGTCAGAGGCCTCCAACGCTGTAGGAATAATGATGTCTCATTAACAGGTTTGTTTGGGTCCTCAACCTCTATGTGCACTTCTAAGCGAATGCATTTAATTAGGTGTGTATAAATCAGTAACTCCTGCAGGAATGTATGTATGGGTGTGTTTATTTGTACAAGACTTTTCCGAGGGTTATGTGTGTGTTTGTAGAAGTTTCCCTTGGGTTCTGTGTGTTTGTGTGTATGTGTACATGTACAAGGGTGTGTTTGTGTGCATGTGCATGTGTGTGTGTATGTGTATGTGTACGTGCACAAGAGTGTGTGTGTTTGTGTGTTCTTACGTAGGCGGGTTTCGGCGATACCTGGGGAGATGGGCATGTTGTACTTGTCTGAGTAGCGTCGGCGCATGGGCCCCACGCTGTGCAGGCTGGTGGGGGTGATGACGGAGTGGCTCTGGGACAGCGGCGTCAGGGGGGTGGTGGGTGTGGTGGGGGTCTGGGGCAGGCTAAGGGGCGGCGAGGCCGCGGGGGCAGTTTTGGACAAGGTGATGCTGGACACCAGGTTCAGCTGCCCGGGAGCAAAACAACATGACAGGCAGAGATGAAAACACACATGCAAGTCAGTTCAAGTCATTTTATTTTTATAGCACATTTAAGAAAAACATCATTTGCCCCAAAGTGCATTACAACACAAGCATTAAAATAAAACAGCAAAACCATAAAACAGAGATCATAACTATGTTAAAATACTGACAATGCAAGGAAATAAAAATGACATTACCAACAAATAAATAAAAACAAATAAAAGCCTCAGACTGAGCTAGAAATAGAGAGAAGAGAATACGTCTTAAATTGGATTTAAAACAATGAATGGTAGGGGAGGATGTGATGTGCAAAGGGAGACTGTTCCGGAGCGTAGGGACAGCAGCAGAAAAACTCTTTGGTTAGTGACGAGTAAGTTCCCTTTAGTTTTGAGGCATGAGGGGACACCGAAAGTAGTAGTTGTGACAATGACCTAAGTGCTAGGTGCAAGTAGCTCTAAAATGTACAGAGTGGCCATCCCATTTAGAGCTTTAAAAACAAACAATAACATTGTACTAGAAAGGGAGTAATGTGCTGTGTTTTCTTAGTACCAGTCTAGTTGCAGGATGTTGGACCAACTGTAATCTCTGAGACGGTGGAATGGGTGCACATGTACACAAATGGTCAACTGGCAACAAACTGACGGGTTCCTATTTTTCCAGGATGCTTGCATGTTGATAAAACTGCTAACCTAACATACATGTCCCTATAACCCTTAAGCCAGTACGCTGCACCTGGAAGGACAACTGTTCTGAAAAAATAATGGTTTTCGAAGAAAGACATTTTTAGAGAATTTTAGAATCTCTCATCATTGTGGATCATTCAATAGAATGTTGAAAAGCTTTCCTGGTTACACATGTGGGTAGATGCATTAAGGCTTCTGCATATGGTCTGCTACTGCACTGTAACTCATATTGGTTAAACAAAGCTGCTGTAGACCGATGCCAGATTCCACTTCCTCTCTTTCCTGTTTGCTCTTATCTGGGCAGAATAAAAGACGCTGAATCTCATCTCAACTCCCATCAACAAATTCAGCACTTGGCCTCTCTGTAAAGACTTCTGGATAAGGTGGCGAGCATCCCTAAAAGCAGTCTGAATCCTCCTGGCTCGCACTCTACACTCCCTCCTTCTTCCTCCTCCTCTGCTCCTGTCCTCTCCTCCTCTCCTCTCCTCTCCTCCCTCCCCTCCCTCTTCGCGTTCCCATTCCCCAGCCGCTCTCCCTCCCTGCCACCTCTCTCTCCCGTGCCAGCTCTGCTGCTAGGAGCCTTTTGTGTGGCGCCCTGGCATCCCCACGTCTGGCTCCGCTCTCTCCAGCTCAGCTCAGCTCAGCTCAACTCAGCCCTGGCCAGGCTGCTGGCGGCGGCGGTGGCAGACACAGAGGAAGGAGAGGAGGAGGAGGAGGAGGAGGAGAGGGAGAGAGAGGAGGAGAGAGAGAGGGTGGAGGAGACCTAGGCCGAGGGAGGTGAGGCTCTCCAACAGCCGTGACAAATGACAGCAGGCTCCTCACCTACCGCTGCGAAGCCACTAATAAGCCGGAGACAGGAAGCAGCCAATCTGGGCTAATTAGCAGGGAAAATTGTATTGTAAGGACTCTAATTAGGAGATGCTTATGGTGGGCCGATCTGATGATTAAACACTGGATCCGGCTGACCCCCATCATCAGTGGTTGGGCCCCGGCGTGCAACGCTTCCAGAACATTCTGCCATTAAAGGGTCGCCTTTTGTGTGTGCGTGAGGGTGTATGTGTGTGCGTAAGGGTGTGTATGATGGGTATTTGTGGTTGAGAGGCAGGGTTGCGGGATGAAAAGAGGGGGTGTAATATCACCGACGGGTGGCAACAAGGTAAACTAATTAAGCGGAGAGCTCGCAGAGGCAAGCGAGTAGTGGGATGGCGACGGGAGCGGCAGCTGCGGACAGACAGACAGGCGGGCTTCCAAACAAGCACCACCGCTCGCTGCACTCAAGTGGAAAATGTGCTCCTGACCTGGGCGCTCCCGCTATTAATTTGTGGGAAAACTAATGACACATATACATATTCCCGCAAAATTGTTCTAATTGCTAATTTGCCAAAGGAGGCCAGTTTCCAAATTAAACATGACTCCAGACTGGGAGGAGAGAGGGAGTGAGTCAGACAGAGGAGAGGAAAAGGGGTGGAAGTAGTGGTGGTGGTGGTGGGGAGTTTGGGGTTGGGGGGGGGGGGGGGGTTGTAAGAAGAGAGAGGGCTGTCAAAGCTGGCGGTTAACAGGGGATGTGTGTGTGTGTGTGTGTGAGTGGTGGTGGTGGGGTAGTTGGGGGGGGGTCGGTAGTTAGGCGTAGATGGGTGGCGGTGGTTAGAAAGGCGTCTCATCTCTGACAATCATTTGTGGATTGTGCTAACAAATTAATGAAATGTCAAGGCTGTCAATTGCTTTGGTGCTATCGGATGTCTAATTTTTTCTGATAATGGCACGGGTGACAGTGGGAGACGCGGGTGGTTGGTGGGGGGGGGGTAACCCAGGTGCAAGTGAGCAGGCCGTGTTTAACATCTAACCCCCCAGCGCAGGGATCCTTCACGGCCACCCAATTACCACCCACCCTATTAGTGGTCATTACCGCTGAGATGTTCCACTTGATGGACAGGTATGTAATAAAGAAATCTGGGCCTGCCAACGATGGCAAATTTTTCTCCTTGACACGGTATTGTCTCCAGTCCCAGTCATTTGTGGCCATCTTGCGTTCTCCACAACTTGAGTCGCGCTCCTCTTTCCTCCCCTCCCCTCTCCTCCTTTTTCGCCTTGTTTTCAATCGTTCCCCATAACTCTGATGTACTGCTGGCTAAAGTGCTATTTATTCCCTGTAAGCTGTCTGGCTGGGATCTGTAAAAATAATTACACTAGCTTGGTAATGTATGCACGTGTGTTTATTTGCACTTTTGGTGTCTCAAACATGCCTTTGTACATTTACACACGCTGTATCAGCAGTGTACACATTTCCTTTCATGGTGACAGTTTGAAATCACAAGCTAAATAAATGATTCCTCCGTTTGTCATTTCGCTTCCTCACCACCCCCACCACCACACACACACACCCCTCGGCTATGCCTCCTTTTAGACATCAACAGCTGACTTTTGTAACCCCTTCCGGATTACCCGTCTTTGTTGAGCGTTTCATGCATATTCGTCAGCCCTAAACAGAGCACTGCCTCAACAATGGGCCAGACAGCCTTGCAAAAGCCTCCCCTTTGTCTCCGTCACGAACAGGGCTCCCTCCAAAGCCCGGACAAAATGAGACTTCAGACAGAAATTAATTAAATGGTAATTGGTGATCTAATTATACTGGCTTTGACTCGCCTCGCCGCTAAAGAAAATAAACAACGGCAAAAAAAATAAAAGCCGCTCCTTAATTATGTGCAGCGGAAAAGGTCAGATTTCTGACAAGAATGCTTCGTGACACCGACTCGCCTAATATACACAAAACGCCACGATAAACACATAAGCATGCGCATGCACACACGCTCTCGCTCGCTCAATCACTCAGAAATTAACACTTACAAACAAACAGCCATTGGCTCGTTTAATCAAATCTTGAAAAGACCCTGTATATGTAAACAAGAATTCAGCCTGAAAAAGCATTTCTCATATTCATCATGGAATCATATTGTGTGAAAAACAGTAGTTGGGGCCATTAAAGTCTCTCACTAAGACTAAAGGGGCAGCAAAATGTTTGTTAAGGCCTAAATTCTTTATGTGAGGTTCTGCTCAACAGTACATGAGTCAGTGCTAATAAAAACAATTAGGGAGATCAATTGGGGCAATTAAGCAGATCGATGTGCTGGTGTGAATCAGCTCTGACCTGTACAGGGGTAAACATGGGCCAAGACCCAGCTGCTCTGGCTAATGGCTAACCTCGAAAGGGGGTCCAGCGCATGCACGCACACGCTCACACACACACACACACTTGTGTGCGCACACATCCACAAACACACACTATTCTGTACAGTGAATGTTTGCTACTTAATGCTTGACCAGTAACGCCAACATTGTCAAGAAAAATACTATTAGTCCAGCGGAGACCATAATTCAGTTTCTGCAAAACAAAACTGACCTTATTATTTTTCATCTTAATGTTCTTTGGTCCCCACATGTGTAACTAAACACGACACACGCATGCACTGCACTGCCACTCCATATCCCTACACCACACAGAGAGGGAGCAGATGCCGCGTGTCTCTCTGTCTGACTATGCGGATGAACACATTTGAATGGAGCGAATTGCAAATAATAACCCCCACGAGTGGTTGTGCTACACATGCAACTCCGCGCCATCCCACCCACTCCCAGCCTCCCCTGGGGGGTCGCGAGAAAGGCTCACAATGCCATCAGACACGCCGGGCCACTTTTCATATACAAATGGCTGTGTGTCAGGGGCCCTGTCCTGTGCGCTAATCCCAACAATCAGGCTGTTTGACACAGGCGGCAGCCAGCCAGAGAGAGTGGCTGTTTGTCAGATGTGCGTCTGGGGGCCTGTGGGGGCCACCACTGAGGAGTCTCTAGTCTCGCTGCAGTGCCAAAGAGAGGAGTGAAGACCAGAGGAGAGGAGACGGGAACAGTAAATAAATGATTAGACTGGAGGCTAGGAGAGGTCCTCTCTTTTTTCACAGGCAGGGTGAGTGTGTGTGTGATGGTGAAGGCCACAGATGGCCTTTCTTTCTTTTTCCTTTTTTCTCCCTCTTTCTTTCTTCCTTTCCTTTTGCTGTGACATTACCCCTACAGCACTGATGCTTTGACTCCTTTCACTGCTAACAAAGCGCTGCCACACAAACCAAACAAGGACCAAGGAGCCTGTCGACCATGCCGCACAACTACTGAATATTTTTAAACGCATGATTGGCTTTTCAGCACGTGTCAGTGACATGCATTACACACTGTTTGGTTTCTCTGACACCCTGAAACTGCGGGTCTTATAAAAGCAGAAGGGTTTATCATCCCTTGCTACAGGATAATAATAATATAAAATAAGCCCTCACCATCTACATACCTTCCCTGCTTCTAAAATAACACACTGCCAAATGGACATTCAACGTGGAGCCGATTCCGCTAGTGTAGGCTCTGGTGGGAGGCGGGGTGCCATTGATCTATAATTATCTGTTGACACAGAGTGCCATGTTTGTTTGAGGGATTCGCCGCGGAGACAAAAAGCAGATTGGGGAGATGTCAGCAGATGTGACGAGTGAAGCATATTCATCACACTGGCTGCGTCCAACAGCTGTCTTTCAGCTGACAAGCTGGAGAAACCAAAACTATGTTAGGAAACTCGTCAGTCTACCAATTAGACAAATGAGAGAGAGAGAGAGAGATAGTGGGAGCGAGAGAGTGAAAGATGGAAAAATAGGGAGAGACAGAGAGAGAGAGAGAGAAAGAGAGAGGGAGAAAGACGGGGAGAGAAAGACAGGGAGAGAGAAAGATGACACAGCTGCTACTTACAGGCTGTGGGGTGGATTTGGGCTCAGTGGATTTGACGTGTAGATGAGTCATCATAGCTTGCAGACGTTCTTTGTCTTTCGCTAACTGTAATGAGAGAGAAGACAGAAAGAAAAAACAAACACATGGGTTCACAAGGCGTAATGAGCACAGTCGCCAAATCACTTTGCAATGCTACTTATTTTTGTTTGGGCCACTGCATTTTTTCCTTATTGTATTGGCTTTCATAGTTTTTTCCATTTAAAAGAGACAAATAATCTCCATGCAGAAGGGATCAAAGGCAGAGCCAGGACGCTGTAAATGAAAGGCCGGCATGTTCATTAGAAACCTCTTTGCTGTGCTCAGAGGCTTGCACTTTGACACAGACAGCCGCGCGAAGAAATAGGCCACCGTACCGCACAGTCTAGCAACCACACATGCTGGGACTGGAAGGGTAGAGGTGGGGAGTAGGGGACCGGGTGGGGGGTGGTTAGGTGTAGTGGGGTCATACCGGGACCCGTCCTATACCTGTTCTGCTCTCTCTCTGTCTCTCCATCGTACTGTCTCACTCCTTCTCTTTCACCGTTTCTCTGTCTCTTACACTTCCCTCTTTTCCGAGCCTCTCCCACGCCTTGCCTGCCATTTCACATCACCAGCTCAGCACACGTGTTGTGGGTGGACACCCCTTGTCCAGTAAGCTCCCATCACTTGCCGCCCTTTTAGACTGGAGGTTGGGGACAATCTGGGACTGACTTTTGGTCCTGACTAAAAGGTGGAGGGGGTTTTTCTTTGAGAGTAAAATATGGCTGAGGATGGAGGAAGCGGATGGGCTTTAACCCCATTTTCCCGCTTTAACGCCGGTGCTCTCGAAGACTGAGAGAGAGATGAGTGATGTGTATTAGACTAGAGGTCGTTAGGAACAACGTGGCTTTGGGCCACAGAGAGAGCCGTGCCGGTGCAAACGCGACCCGACTGGCTGCCTGCCTGCAGAGTGTCTGTGCTGCTTCAGTCGCCTATGTCTAAATCCCAGCTGCCCTGTCAATCATACTTTTGGGGTGAAGTGCTACCGAGATGGGGCTAAAGACAGAACCATGTCTTGGTTAGCTGCTGGACGTGCCATTTCTCTTTAGGCAGAGCCCTTTGGCCAACGCCAACCCGTCCGTCCGTCCATAATCCACGTCCACTGGAGGATGGAGCCATCACCACCGCAGCTGCCCAGAGTATTTCAGAAAGTGTTTTATTGTAGTGCCAAACAGTTAAAAGTCATAAATGACTTTAAAAGCCAGTAAAATTCAAAATGTAATTATCTTCTGCGCGTAGCCCCGGGCCCTTCATATATCTTTGCCTGGCTGTCATGCATACATAACACATTTTTAATGACTGGTTACTCACAAATGTACAAAATAATTTCATTTTCCAACCCCCCTTCCATCTCTGACCCACTGGTCATATCTTGTGAAGGGGGTGGGGGTGGGGGGTGGGGTGTGTTGGTGGGGGAAAGTGTGAGTGTGTTGGAGCGGTGGGTGGGGGTTTGTGCAGCTGGAGATACTGGTATGGAGGGAAGAATAAAAAACAGAATTTTTTCCTGCTTTTCTTCAGAGGAATAAGGAAGAGGAATGAGAGGGATAAGGGAGAGGAATAAGGGGGAGGAATATGAGAGAGATCACGGGGAAAGGTTACCTGCAGTTCCAGCTGTTGGACCACCTGCATCTGCACTCGACACTGCGCCGTACTGCGGTCGTCCAAGGCGTGCTCACTGTTCAGATGCCTGTGGATACAAAGAGAGAGAGAGAGAGAGAGAGCAGAAGATCAGTGATTTTGTCACTGATTGCAGGTGCCAAATCCACTCTTGCCCATTAAGCATGCTGCACATGTCCTGACGACAGCTTCTAAATGATTTACATTTTCTGAGGGTGGCCGTTTCTCTTTAAAAACCAGAGAGGTAACAACTGATGAATTATGAAATGCACAGCAAACACAAATGCCCAGAAGTGTGTACGAAGCACAGAAACACTCACACAAACGCACACAGACATTATGATAATGAAAAGTAAATACAGGTATATCATCCCTGCAAATATATTACATTTTGCCCGAGACACTTTACACAAATGCGAATTACAAAAAATACAAATCTCAATAAAGTAAAAAAAATCAATCGAATGCATATTTCATGAGGTGGCAATATCTGTACAGAAACTTAAGTTGAACAGAACAGGAAAAAAAGGACATCGGGGAAATCAGGTGAAAATGTGACCCTCGTGAGTAACGCTTGGTGTGTCCTTCTCTCCTTCTCCCCCATCCTCAGAGAAAGCATTACGCCGAGATGCGTCCTTATTTCTGGTCGGCAGATTCTTCTTATTTTCCTGCCTTTTTCCATTGTTAATTATGTCATCAAGATTAAGAGAACTCAAATGAAGCCAGAAGGAAAGGCCGAGGACAACAAGGAAGAGAGAGATGGAATCTGTCACGGACGTGAATTATGAATATAATTATGCGTGATTATTTCATACCGGGGCGAAGATGTTCTTCTTTTCCAGCACGTTTATAACTAATCTAAATAAGTAGCTCTCTCAGCCGCAGACAGCGCTTTTTTTCGACTCTTTCTTCCTCCTTCCTCTCCTCTTTTTTCGCCGTGATTTATATAAAATGGCGCAGATAAGGTTGGCGACTGGAGGAAATATGATTGGAGGATTTTTATCAGCCTGCGCATGAATTACTGTTTGAAAATGCTTATGCAGGGGCATTCCATTAATCATTTAATCATAATCCGAGCAGGATGTTTGAACTGATTTCACAAATACCCTTTCATTTCACTACTTCATTATGCTCACTAATGGATCCAATATATTATATATATCATAAATTATATCACATCTTCGGTGACCATGTAGGTCACTGTCACCAAGGCATGGCTTTGGGCTCAGCAACCGTGCCGACGGAAGAGAGGGAGGAGGAGGAGGAGGATGGGGAGGAGGAGAGGAGAGGAGAGAGGGAGGAGAGGAGTAGACGAGTGAGGGGAGGTGGCAGAGAGATGCTCTCATCTTCTCAAATTTTTCCCTGTCGTTTACCGCAAATCACCAGCAGGCCCACCCTGGCCGAGGGTTGGGGGGGGGAGTGGGGGTGGCAGACGCGTTGAAGGCCTTATAAATCTGGGGCCAGCGTGGCAGGTTGGGGTGTGTGACGCGCGGGTGCCTGACATGCAGACAACATATTTGTGCATTTAAAATATGAGGGGGCAAAATAAGGCAGAGCTAGACAAGCGTGTCCTAGGATGGCGAAGACTGGCGTGTGAAGAGATAAATGCTCCGAGCATGCATCGGCTGATGTGAGGAGGTGCTTTCAACCTTGGGAGGCAGAAATGAACACCTAGGCTGAGATTATTTTCAACTGTACTTCTGACAAGTTTTAAAAAAAAAAGCAAAAGAGAGAGAGAGATGCTGCTTCCCTTCTAATCATTTTTTCTCTCAATCATCATCTTCTTCAACACCAAAAAACACATTTTGTGCATATTTCTAATGTGCCTAAAATACTTAAATCATAACAATGCTGACTATATTCAACAGATGTGAGGCTACAAATTTTGACCTTGCTAAAATGTATTGTGTTAATATTTTGGCTGTCCAAACCCATATACATGAATAAATAAATAACAGAAATCTGATCAAAAATTATAAACAGGGCCTTAAATCTCAGAGCATCAAGACCTCGCCTCGGTGAGGAAGCAGAACAGGCGAAGACATCTTAGCCCCCGTTTAACTGGCCTGAAGTGCATTTTGAATGAGGAGTGCTGTTTCGCCCGCCGTACGTGACAAGCTTCGGAATTTTACTGCTCACGGAAGCCACATCCACTCCACAACCCACACCAACCCCCACCCCTCCTCTTGCACACTTCTTTTCATCCTTTGTTACATTCATTTTTTTTCTTTCACTACCACCCCCTCCTCCCCGCTCTGCCACCCCACCCCACCCCACCCCTTTCCCTCTAATGACATGGAGAGTCACAGTGCATAATTAATAGGAAATGAAATATTCAAATGGCTCTAATGCAGCCCCGTGCACTGTGTCTGGACAAGAGGAGTCGGGGATGGCAGAAGAGGGGGAAATTGACATTGGGAGAGACTACGAGTGTTGGCATGTGTCACTTTCTGGACTTCAAACAGAGCCGATTTTAAAAGCTTTCTGGCAGGCTGACAGTCGCTAATGTAAATTGCCACAATAAAACAAGTTAAATAGGCATTCCTTAAACAGTCAGCATTTTACATATCATTTAGTAGGCCTGGCCTCCTTTTGGGCCATTAAAGTGCTAAGATGGAGAGGTGGAGAAGGAGGTGGAGGAGTGTTGGTGGGATGGGGGTTGGGTTGGGGCGAGAGGTGGGCAGCTGACCATTCAGGAGGAAAACCTGTAGTGGCCTCCCTCTTTAGCAGACTCAGTAGCAGCCAGTGCGCGATCTGAGCAGGCATGCCCGATAAGGTAAAACAGATCATCAGTCATTCCACGCCAGCATTCACTGCCCCCAAAGGCTTTCTGCATATGTTTTCTATTCAACATGCATCTGTAATGCACAGCGCACAGAACCTCAAAGCATACATAATATCAGTTATCTGCATCTTTATTGTGTAGGTTTGGTTATCTGTTACTGTAATATCCCACTGCACATTTGCATTGTGACACAAGGATTAGTGCTCACTGGAAGGGAAAAAACACACTACTGTGAGAAAGCTTCAAAACCTCTTTCTCACAATTTTAGAGTATGTTTGCATGGAAAATGTGGACAAGAGAGAAACTCAGAGGGCAATAGTAGGCACAGCACTAGATGGCAGTGCAGTTTTTCGGCTTTGTTTGACCCCTGAAGAGGTCACAGAGGAATGGGTCACGACCCCATGTGAGGAGCCTGGGCTGTGCTCCCATGGATGGGCCGCACCCTAACAGCAGCTCACAGTGCAAAAGGAAAAAAAAAGAAAGGAAATCGTAAAAAAAGAAAGAGGAATTCCATTTGGCCTCTTTTTTATTTATCAGGATAGTGCAACTAGGTATGTCATGTTTTCTTTCACAGATAGAATAAACACACACTCAGTTTAAAACAACATTTCAGAGGGCCCCGGCTTGGGCTGTTTCTGTTGGCATGGAGACAGCAAAATCTGGTTGACGTTAGCGTCCTGCTCACCTTTCTCATTACGCTACACCGCTTCCAGCCCTGTGCCTGTGCCGACCGAGCTCTCTCTCTTTCTTTCTCTCTCTCTATCTCTCTCTCTCACCTCCAAAAAACGCACAGCGCACCACCGCAACCCCTCTCTGTCTCACTCTCACCCAGGAAGCAACTTCGACAATGCAGCACTTTCATCTGCCTGACGATTTGATCTTTTTTTTTGCCATTGTTAGCGATTAATTTGGTGGCAAATGGAGAAAAATCTGGGGTATAATTTTTTTTTAAGTGCGAGCTTCATGTGGAAGTGCTTAAGAGCTGGGGAGTTAACACCTTGGTGAGCGCCGTGCACTCCCGCCCGTTGTTAAACAAAGACGGCTTTGTGGAGACTCTCCAAATGTTTTCTTAACATGTTCCAAGCAGTTTAGGGCAGGCAACTAAAGTAAACAAGATGTTGCCATGATAAAAACACTTGTAAAAACAGTGCAGAGTGCACTTGGTAACTTTTTAAAGAGAGAAGGCTTTTAGCGAGTGCTCAAATTCTAATTCCTCTCATTTCTATAAACAAAAAACCGGGGAGCCGGTGTCAGTGCCCAGTTAAAAAGCAGTCGACTGGACCAAGCCCTTGGCCATAACACACACAACACAAAGAAGCCATTTTACGACACCTGGAACTAAGTGTAACAAATAATATTTCAACGTCAGTATGAAAGGAAAACAAGGAACGTACCTTTCCTTTTTTTTTTTTTTACTCCCACAGTTTTAACTTTCCCTCCCTCATAGCAGTCAACCTTTTTTAATATTTCCCTCTGGTAAACAGAAGTCTGGGTGAGCTTAAACTATTATCTGCAAAGTGATCTTTCCAGTGTTTACAGAGCCTTGAGCTTTTTAAACATGGCTTCGCATAAACCTGTCTAAGGGTGGCTGGCTGTTGCTGAGGGAAAGAAGAGAAACAACGTGAGGAACACACAGCTGTGGTGGACTCCCTCACCTACACTATCTGATATGAGTGCATGCTTTGTATATAAGAGTTTGTCTTGTGTGTGTGTGTGTGTGTGTGTGTGTGTGTTCTGGTTCCTCAGGGCCCCCTCAGTATTACACACTCCTTGCTTTAGTACCCCGCCCCCCCCCCCCCCCCCACCCCACACACACACACACTCCTCTCCCTTCTCCCATAATGGAATTGTGTCATATCTTGTTTAAAGTGCAGCTAATCCAGGGTGACAGAAAGCCATTGATCCGCTGCCACACTACAGACGTTTTCATCTTCTGCCCCCCCCTCCCATGGCCACGGCCAGTGCTATGTGTTGGATTACACACCGGGAAGATTACAACACCACTACCACCCCCCAAACCCCACCCCGCCCTTCCCTCTCCCAGCACAGCAGACTTGGCTGAGGCCAGTGGGCCAAAACAAAGGGCTGGGTCACCCTTGGATGGATAGGGGGGGGAGAAGAGGGGAAAAGAGACCAGACGATAGGAGAGAAGTGGAGGAGGAGGAAAAGAGAGGAGAGGAAAGGAGAAGTGGGACGAGAAGAGAGGAGGGGAGAGGCACAGGAAAGAGAGGAGAGGAGACGTAGGAAGGAAGAGGAGAGTGAAGGAGAAGAAACAAAAGAAGGATAGCAGGCTCTGGTGTCAGAGCTGAAACAGGGCCCAACCGTGGCTGTGGCTGTGCAGACTTGTGCTGTTGCTGACTGCGCTGTGAGACGAGGTGAGGCGTGAGCTACAGCTACAGCCCTTCAGGCGGCCTGAGCCCTGCTAGGCTAACAGGCCATTTCACCTGAGAGGACATTTAGCGTGGCACTGACCCCTCAAGCTGCACTTTGTAGCCGCCCAGGAAACCTAAAGGGAGAGCAAGAGCACTAGAGGAAAATGACAGGGGAGAATGTGAGAGGTAGGGAAAAATAGGAGAGAGAGAGAGAGAGAAAGAGAAAGAGAGAGAGAAAAAGAGAAGAGGAGGGGGGTTATAGAGAGACATTCATAAGGAGGGGGGGGAGAGAAAAAACATAGAGAAAGAGAGAGCGAGAGAGGGAGAGAGAGCGAGAGAGAGAGAATGTGTGAGCTGTACAGAGAAATTCAGAGAGACAAACACAGAGAGAAGAATGTGAGGGTACAGAAAGACACACAGAGGCAGAAAAGAGGGTGGAGGGGGCAGGAGAGGGAGGAATGGTGGTGCAGGAAAGAAGAGAGAAACAGTGGTGGCTCTGCCCTGTCTGTCTGTCCAGAGCCAAGGGCAAACACGCAGCGCGCCCCGAGCGCCGGCCGGCGAAGATAAACATCCTCCTGTTGTTTGTTTGGGAAAAAGCTGCCACCGTCGCCATGGGCACGGGCACTTATGACAGGAATTATCAGCCCCTCGCCGGGCCAGAGGGGCAAGCCACACCACTGAGCCCCACAGACCGGACCTTGGCTCTTACACACACACACACACACACACACACACACACACACACACACACACACACACACACACACACACACACACACACATACACACACACGGACACAACCTCCCCGGGGACCACCACATCCCAGAAACTACTGCACACACCTGGAGTGCTGAAGAATTACACCAGACAGCAGCCAAAGTCAAGGGCCACAGAAGAAAGAAATAAAGAAAAAAAAGGAAAAAGAAAGAAAGAAAGAAAGAAAATAAATAAATAAAAAAAAACAATAAAAGGAGCAATAGGTGGTCACCGCTGAGATAACCTTCCGGTGAGAAAGCAAGAGCGAGCGTGTTTGTTTTTTCCCTTTCTTTTTTTCACCCCCCTTCGGCGCTTTACACAGTTTACACTTTGGTGAGACTTTTTAAAAGGCCGGGGCTACACACTCACTTGAGGAATGCCTGGAAGTCGTCGAAGACGGCCTCGCACCCCGGCCACTTGCACACTCCGTGTCCGTAGAGCGGGTGACTGTGGTGGGTCGGGTCATCCAGCGTGGAGCTGCGTCAGGGAAAACAAAACAGCAAAGAAACACAGGATGAGTTAGAGATGTGACACAAACAGCCCTACAGCCACACACATACACAACAGTTTGCTTACATGGAATTTGCTGCCCCACTGACTCTGCGGATCAAGTGCAAACATGCAGCTAGCAGAGGATGTTTTGGAGCCCCCCACCCCCCAAAAAATTGCTTCACGAGCATTTTCTTTTGTGTAAAAGCTATGCTGTTTGAGGTGACCTTTGAACTTTGGGAAGTGTGTGATCTGTGTTGCGATGAGATCCCTGTTTCCTCTCTGGTTAGAAAATCACCACAGACCTGTGGCTGGAGGGAGGTGTTTGAGGGGGCTGCTGGGGGGAGTTCGAGACCTAGTCAGTCAATACGTAATTATTTTGCAACGCTGGCCGGAGTGACCGCATTGCTTTGATCTGGCCCACGAGTCACTGCGTTCTTTGGCCTCGGTCACTGAACCGTAATCCTCCACACCCTCCCTGAATATCCACCTGGAGGGACCAGGGCCTCTCCCACAACAGGAAATGGCCTTAATCCATCTGGTGCTCTCCCGCCGAGCGCAAACAGTAAACAGTCCGGCCTGCGATCAATTTGTTTGCTGGACCGGGCCTGTCGGCGGAGTCTCACGCGCCGCACATCTGATCGGGCTTACTGAGGGGCGAGGACGGGGTGGGGTCACCAAAGGCTTTCGGTACCCGCTCTCTGCACCCAAAACAAACTACACAACACCTTCCATATGTACTACAGAGGAGTACGGGGGAGGATGGGGAGGAGTGTATGTGTGTGTGTAAATGTTTGTGTTTTTTTGGGGCAGGATTCCACCACAGCCTGAAACAAGGGAATATGTGTGTGTGTGGAATTGAAAAAGTGTGTGTGTGTGTGTGTGTGTGTGTGTGTGGGTGTGTGTGTGTGTGTGTAAGTGTAAGTGTGTGTGTGCTTGCGCGCATGTGTGCACACACGTGTGTGTGTGTGTGTGTGTGTGTTTGTGTTTATGTGTGTATGCGGTTGAGGGTAGGCAGTGTTTGTATCTAAGCGAGACAGGCTGCCATATGGATGTGGACACCGAACAAGCCGCACAAGTCTCTGCTACAAGAGCCTGGGGGACTGTCCTATATCGCTACCACCTGTGCCGCTGATCCCTCCCCGCGCCCACACCGCCGCCTCAGACAGCCGGCGCGCAACAGCTATGGAGGAGGAGAGGTGGAGGAGGAGGAGGAGAGGAGGAGGAGAGGAGTAGAGGAGGAAGATGGGACCCACCGCAGCCAAATCCCACAGTGCCTGCGCAAAGGGAATTCATCTGACTTGTGCCTGTCCAATCTACATGGGATATGGACACATTTTTTCCTCCATCTTAGATAGCAGGTTAAAAAAAGGCTTTGTGCGCCGTGGAGCTAACCTTGTGTATACCCACTGGAATATCTCATCACAAATGCAACCAACCCCCAGCCAAAAAAAGAGAAAAATTAAAATGAAAAAATAGAGACAAAAAAGACGAGAAAAAAAGAGACATCTATTTTAATGTGATGTATGAGCACCACAAAATGAAATCACGGCAATGTTGAGATTAAAATCTCATTTTGCGGCAATGTTAGCAAAGCTGTACCTCAAGTAAGAATTTTTTAGGGTTGTCGCAGATTCCCTTGTATTATAATTACTTGCTTAAGAGTTCACATTGTTCATAACAAGTGATAATTGCATTGCAATTAGGAGGCAGCGAAGCATTCATGAATGTAGTTAACAGTTTTTTTCTCCCTCTGCAAAAGGCAGAAATATTTTTAAAAAAATTCAATTATGAATTATGCATACACATTAAGACGTCTGTTTTGATACAGCTAATAAATAGATGTGGAAGATCTCCTATAATGAGTTTTTAACAAGAAATGTCTCGACTTGTAAACGTAGCACTGATTTTTAATTTAAAAGACAAGGTTTCTTTTTTTTTCTAACCGTAATTTCTTTCCTGAGTAGGCATGTTGGTTAATTTTGTATTAATAAGATATCGAACTGCGGCAAGCGAGTGAGTGCGTGAGCGAGCGAGCCAGGGATTCGCCCGAGCACCAGGCTCAGAGGGGGCTGCCAACACAAGTGCCCTGCTAAATGGCTGGATGGCTAAACAGTGGTAAATGACAGAATTTGCACCAAATGATCTACATTAGTGTAATAGGAGAAGTGTTGGGGGATTCGGGGCTTTTTTCCCCCCTCCTCGACCCCTCCCATCCCTCCCCATCACTCCTGCCAGTCCTCCCATCCTTCCCTGTCGTGACCTTATTCGGCGGTGGTGGCGGCAACAGCAGCAGCAGCAGCAGCACAGGGACGAAGTAAAAAAAAAAAAAAATGTTGCGTGAGCTCCTGAGCAGGCTGAGTTTTAAATTTGACTGCAGCGCTGCTACGGGTCTGTCAGGACGGCGAGGCACAGGAGAGGCAGCCAGCCCAGGGGGAAGAGCGCTCTAATGATCTTGTTACCGAAAAAATGTGGGAATAGCGTGTCATCTGCTTTACGTGTGTGTGTGTGTGTGAGTGTGTGTGTGTGCGTGCGTGGGTGCGTGGGTGTGTGTGTGTGTGTGTGCATGTGTGTGTGAGACAAAGGAGGAGGAATAGGAGGAACAGAATCAGAAGGAAGAAGAGGAGGAGGAGGAGAAGTGAAGACTTGATTGGTGGAAACCAAGGAGGTGAAGGATAAAGAAAGTAATTAAAGCAAATGTGCAATTTTTTCGACAAAGTCATATGAGCTCATTGGGCCGCTTACATTACTAATGGATGGTTGTGGGCGAAGGGACAGGAGCGCGTCGTGAGATAATTTTTCCCGCCGCGTAGGGTTCTGTATGCGTGTACACAGACGTACGGTGGGGCCAATGAGCTGTGGCGTGGCGCCGGTGTTAATGAGCGCGGAGCGGGACGCTTTCTGCAGGGCAGCGGCAGAGTTTAGACAAGGCTGACACCGCCAGTCACAACAGCACTTACCTCAGCGCTCAGGCCTCTGCTCTATAACCTACTCTGTCTCACACACACACGCACACACGGGCACACACACTCACTCACACCCACATAGTCACGCACACACAGACCCACACACACAAACACACACACACATGCACGCACGCACACACACAAACACACACACACACTCGTGCGCACACTCCTGTCTCTCAAGACCCTTCTAACAGCTCCATCACCTCCCCTCCCCCCGAACACCACCTCCAAGACCGCCATCAGCAACCACACACAGGAGCTTTCAGCTGAATGATTTCATTATCATTGTTTTTTGGAGTGCTGGATCAATTAAAGGGGAGAATGGCAGGAGTGGAGAAAGGCCTTGGGGGTTGAGGTTGGGTGAGAGGTGGGAGGGGTGGGAGGGAGGTGTGAGATCAGCCTGAAGAGCATTGTTCGTCTATTTAACACATTGGTAAGAGAGGTACCCCGCCTTGCCTGTAGATTAGGTAGTGCTAAGGAGAAGACCAATTTTTACTGAGGCTTTTGGTGTTGCTTTCTGTGCTGTGCATTAGTTCAGTGTGTTTCTGTGTATGTGCGTGCGTGTGGGTGTGTGTGTGTGTCTATTTCTGTGTGTATTGATGGGGTATTTTTGGGTCTTTGTTACAACAGCTTCTCTCTCTTTCTACTTTACCCTCTTTCACACACTCCATCTAGCCCTCAGTCCCTGAACAGACTGATCTAAACTAGGGCAATTTTCATTTAGCACCAAAAACGGCACGTGAAATAAGACTTGGAGCCACGGGGGTATTCAAGGTGTTTGTTCATCCTTGTGGTTATCGGACTGACATGAGCCGACAGACAGGCAGACAGCGTAGAGGACAGGAGCGTCTTCATTCTTCTACTCTTCACCTCCACCCATCCATCCATCCATCCATCCATCCATCCATCCATCCATCCATCCATCCATCAATCCATTCCTCCATCATTCCATCCCTTCATCCATCATATTTGTGCATCTTAGTGGAGGCTTTGGAATGCAGCTTTGCGGGAGAGAGAGGCGGGTAGCCCAGCTCGCCTCGCAGGCCATTAAAAGAGGCAGCACATCTCTTTCTTGTCTCGGTGTGTGTGTTTCTTTTTTCTTCTTTCTTTTTTTTTTTGTGCGCACCGATTGAATTTCCCCTCCCTTCCTTTAAGGAGGAAGTGAAAGGGGTGGTGAGTGATGCCTGCGGAGGCACTTAAGGTTTTAGTTGCAGGCGTCGCGGTGCCTGGGCAAGATTTTATATGACACATGAAACTAACTACACGGTACTTAGGCTCACTGTAAACCAATCTGAGATGCGCTGGGAGAAAACAGGTCCATCAGCAGAGTGGGTCGTGTCTGTTGCCTGACAAAAAGGACTCGCGAAAAACCACATCAATTAAAAGTTCATTAAGTTCAGGCGCTGGCAGGATGAGCCGCTTTCTATTTCGGTTTGGGCCCAAAAGCCATTATCTATTCAAATCTCCGGATTAAGGCACAGCCATTTGTTCTTGCGGGGATAAATTACACAAAACAATATTTGGTCTTTTTCAGCTCCTGCAAGCAACTGCATGTTCGTATTTAGCACCGTGGAGGTGATTGAAACAGCACTTGATGCTTCACAATTATGAATTAATGTTCACGACTACATCATGTGAAGGGCTCTCGCCATAACATATTCCTTTTAGCCATGCTATGCTAATCTACCCGCTTTGAATTTAGCTTTCCATCAAGGGATAAAGTCAGTGAAAAAAAGGAAAGGAAAAAAAAACACCTACTTGGTTCCTGACAGATCTAAGATACATGCCGACTATTCGGCTACCGAGTGCCTTCTTCATGTGCATGCGTGTTAAACTGCTTTTGACGTCTTCTTTAATCTCTGACAGAACATGCCAGAGAGAGAAGGAGAAAGAAAGACAGACAGGCAGGTAGAGAGAGAGAGAGAGCGAGGGAGGGAGGGAGAGAGAGAGAGAGAGAGAGAGAGAGCGAGAGAGAGCGAGCAAGAGAGAGAGATACGACCAGATTTTCACAGATGTCTTCTCAGGTGTTTCAAGGGTGTCTGGGACGGTGTGTGTGTGTGTGTGTGTGGGGGGGGGTTGTTGTTTTTACCTCCACCACCCACCGCACCCTTCTCCACCACCATGCTATCATTATCATCAGCTCAGTAGTGATGAGGCCACGTTAGTGGTGCTGAGCTGCAGACATGAGATGGAGGAAAGGTGTCGATACCCTTATCCAACCCCCCTAGCTAACCCCACATCCTGCCCCTTAGCTACGCTACCACTGGGTGTGGTGGGGGCTCAGAGATCAAGAGATCACTGGCTATGTAATATGGGTGTGCAAATGCACAAGAAAAAAAGGGGGCTGCTTAAGAAGAGAGAGTGAGAGTGAGAGAGAGAGAGAGAGAGAGAGAGAGAGAGAGAGAGAGAGAGAGAGAGAGAGAGAGAGAGAGAGAGAGAGAGAGAGAGAGAGAGAGAGAGAGAGATAGCAAGCGAGTGGGAAAAGTGAAAGTGAAAAAGACAGAGAGACAGAGAGACACTGACAGACAGAGGCAGGGTGAGAGATAGTGAGTGAGTGGGGGGGGGGGGGGTGGGGTAAAAGTGGGAGAGATAGAGACAGAGAGAGAAAGAAAGAGTGAGAGAGAGAGATAGAGAGAGCAAAACGAGAGAGAGAGACAGAGGGAGAGAGAGGCACAGAAGAAAGCAGGGAAAAAGTCAGGTGCGGGATGTCTTGGTTGAGCTGTGCTCATCCATCCACACTGTCTGTCTGGCGTGGCTAAGTGCAGGCTTCCGTCACGCTGGG
Source organism: Coilia nasus (assembly GCA_027475355.1). NCBI lineage: Eukaryota > Metazoa > Chordata > Actinopteri > Clupeiformes > Engraulidae > Coilia > Coilia nasus. The sequence continues at coordinate 6,252,077 of CM050211.1, forward strand.
GGGTATTACTCGCTATCAACAGGAGCAGGCCAGGGCGTTAAAAGACGTGTTCCTTTGACATAGACATGCTCCGAGGGAAGGGGTGGGGTGTGTGTGTGTGGGGGGGGCTACAGGGTGGGCTGTGTGTAGGGGGTTATAATGCTCACTTATTAAAGCTGACAATCGGATGAAATGTCAAACCTGCTTTCAGCTAACATTTCCCGTAGACGCGCCGATTTCCACGCGGATAAGGCCTAGCGTGATATTTAGCAGTACAGTCGCGCTACGCATGCTTGCAATCACTCCTCTATAGACGTGTGCTTTTCCGCTGCTGAAGTGGCTCTCTGCCTCTCTCTGTCTGTCTGTCTGTCTGTGTGTCTCTCTCTCTCTCCTCAATGCTCTTCACGGCAGCCGCAGCTGTAATGGAGTCACTTCGAGTTCATCCACCGCGATAGCCCTCTGGGAGACACAGATCAATTCAGTCACCGGCTCTGTGTTTGGGGCTTTCCAAGGGAATGAGAGGCCTTTGTCGGTGTGTGTGCGTGTGTGTGTGTGTGTGTGTGTGTGTGTGTGTTAGTGGGTGTGTAGGTGTGTGTGTGTGTATGTGTGTTAGTGGGTGTGTAGGTGTGTGTGTGTGTGTCTGAGTGTTAGTGGGTGTGTAGGTGTGTGTCTGTGTGTCTACCTCTGAAGGACTGAGGGGCTTTTAGAAAGCTTAAGACATGTTTTCATTTGCACAGCTTTCCCAATGACATGTGCGGTTTGATCAGCCAGACGCAGGTCTGATGTAAACGGGGGTGAGCTCATAGTGCCTAGAGGCTTCGCTCGTGCGGTTCAAAGATCACGCCTCAGCTCAGGGAAAAACAACTAAACTTGTTAGAGGCCAAATGAATTTTTTCCTCAAAGACACACGCATTTAAGGAAAGATTTTTTTTCTCTCTCCCTTCTCGCTCTCTCCCCTCTCGCTCTCTAGTGCTACTCTTCCAAATAAACACTGAAAGGACAAACTGAGCAGCCTAGATTAAACATGGAGAAAAGGCAAAAAGGGGCATTTCTTACATACTATGCAATTACTTAGGGAACTGTATCAACAAGACGGGATTCATAACTAATGATATATAATTTACAGGGTTGCAGTAGGTTTAAATAAACAGCCCTATTTCCCTCCCACTGAGAATGTCCCTTGTGGACAGGAAAAAAAAAGAAAAAGAAAAAAGAAAAGTTCATATGGGACTGGAAGAGCGTCATTATCACGAGGGGCATGAGGGGTTACACTGTGTGTATATTTATGTTTGTTAAGCAAAGAAGTGGGGGATAGGGTAACAAAAACACATCACCTCTTATAAATGATTAGATTTTAACCAAGTCGAGCCAAAGTCACAGCTGCAGTTTCATAACTGTGCACACACACACAGAAAAAAAACGAAGATAATTTCCCTCCTCCCTACTCCGCATCCCCGCTAATTAATACTGTAGCGATCCCATCCCCATTACGGCAATCTGCTACTTGCCAAGCCCTCCTCCTGCCTCCCAGGTGTTTTAAATTCCCTGCTGAACATGGCCATGCAGGGAGAGGGAGAGGGAGAGGGAGAGAGAGAGAGAGAGAGAGAGACAGAGAGAGAGAGGGAGAGGGAGAAAAAGAGGGAGGGAGGGAGAGTGCCAGCGAGAGGGAGAGGGGGAAAAAAAGCTTGCACCTTAATGAAAATAGTGAGGTACTTACAAACTAGGAATTAATATTCATTTGTGGGCAAAGCCCTATGGGTATGTGTCCATCAAGCAGAGTCCCTGGGAGGACTCGCTGCCTCTTAAATTGGAGGAAAGTAGGGCCCCCTGTTTTTCTTTTTTAGTCAAGGATGATGGGAAAGTGCAGCACCCGATGTGCTTCATTACAAGTTTAAGGTTGGGTGGGGGCAGGGCGAGGGGTGGGTGGGCGGTGGATTACTGTTGACTGGTTGGAGGAGATGATGATGTGAGAAGGTGTAATTCTTTCCCAATTAGGCACTTGCGTTTCCTCGAAGAAAACAAAACAAAACATTTGTTGTTTATTTTACTTTCCCGCTTTCTTACAGCAACGCTTACTACACCGACACTAGCATATGCGTATAACATTCTTCCACTCACAGCGGTGACCTGGGCTAAAGGTTAGGTAGCGCGGGCGGCAGACTCACCCTTCCCTCTTCAGGCCCATGTACTGGCCGTTGGTAGCCGCGTGCTGGTTGAGCAGCGGGTTCTTGGCGGGCGTCGGCGACGACAGGTCCAGGCCGCGATGCCCGTTGCTGCTGCCGCCTCCACCACCACCTCCTCCTCCTCCGGTGCTGCCGCCTCCTCCTCCTGCGCCTCCTCCTCCTGCTCCTCCTCCTCCTGTGGGGCCGCTGGCGCCGTTGTTGTTGTTATTGTTGTTCTCCTCCTTCACGTGCGCGTTCGTCACCTCCTTCCACAGCTGCTGCAGCTCCGCTGGAATCATGCCTGCAACAAACAAATTGGATAATTAAATCAATTAAGGGCTAATCCGACTCTCTTCGTCACATAATTAAATCAAAGCATATGTAAACAAAGGCGAGTATTAATTAGGGGAATTAAAAAAGAAAAAAAAAAAGCGGTACTTCTACAACAGAGGTGATCCTGCATGTGATTGCGCGCGCGCGCACGCGTGTGTGTGTGTGTGTGTGTGTGTGTGTGTGTGTGTGTGTGTGTGAGAGAGAGAGAGTGTGTGTGTGTGTGTGAGAGAGAGTGTGTGTGTGTGTGTGTGTGTGTGTGTGTGTGTGTGTGTGTGTGTGTGTGTGTGTGTGTGTGTGTGTGTGAGTGTGTGTGAAGAGGCAAGCGGCTTTGCTTCGCTCCCTCCTTGCCCACCCACTTGCTTTCTTCTCCTCCTACTCTCTCCTCACTCTCTGATGTGCTGCGTGTTTGTGTACACAAATCCCTGGCATTCACACGCATTTCATGCCCCCAGTAAATAATTAACATCCAGACAAGGCATGAAATCTAAATAATCACCATTATTTTTTTCCCAGCAATTGTGAAAGAGGCACATAGAGTGCGTGTGCTCATACACAGAGTGAGAGGGTGAGAAAGGGAAGTATGAGTTTACAACTGAACAACAACAAACACACACACATAAATACACACAGACACAAATAGTACCCTGGGGTAATACTCTGGAAAGCACATTAATGTGCAAAATACTTAAAGCTTCGCACCGCCTCCAATTGACACACAAGACTTAAACCTCATTTAACAAGTCAAGCACACAGTCGCTCACACATCCTTTTAAAAGGAGGGAGAAAAAAATCCCTTGAAGACACTAGACATCGCTCCTGCTAAATCACACATGCGTGCATACACACACACACACACACACAGTCTCCCTCTGTCTCTGTCTTTCACGCACACACACATAACCATGATTTTCTCTGTTCCTGACTGACAGCGAGACACACACCCAGGGCGAGATTGGGGACAGGGAAAAGGAATGGTGTGGGGTGGGGTGTGTGTATGTGAGAGTGTGTGTGTGTGGGGGTGGGGTGGGGAAGGGGGGTTGACACTGTATTTGTACTCGGAGCGCTCTGTGTCAGGGAGAACACAGCCACTGTCTGCGAAGCGATGTATACGTGTGCCAGAGCAAACACACTATGTCTGGGAGAAAATGCAAAATGTGGCCTTCATCTGACATGAAGGAGACAGTGCAGACCAGACAGGACAGGAAAAAAAGAAAGACAACTGCAAAAGTCAGCATGGGCCAAAGTTTTTTTTTTCCTCTTTCCCCACTCATTCTTTTTTCTTTTTCTATTTCTCTTTTTTTTAAAGTGGCTGACTATTTGAAATGTATTTGGCCAGCCTATATCGCTAATGGCATATTGAGAAATCCAATATGTGCTCATAAGGAATGGCTCCAAATTAGCAGTGGGGATTCATAAATGAATACTTGAATAGGGGCAGGTTTTTAAATATGTTGAAAGACCCCTTGGATATGCTGGTGAATTAAGCCTAGAGAGAGGGAGGGAGGGAGGGAGGGAGAAAGACAGAGAGAGAGAGAGAGAGAGAGAGAGAGAGAGAGAGAGAGAGAGAGAGAGAGAGAGAGAGAGAGAGAGAGCGTGCAAGACCACTTGCTTAACATTACAATTAATTAAATCGATTTTTGAAAATGAGCAAATGACGAATGAAAGATGATTTGCACATACTTATCTAGGGGTGGGTTTATATTCTTTAGACCGCCAGCCCCCCCTCCTCCTCCACCCTCGCTGCCACTCTGCCACCCATCCTCCCCCGCCTCTCTTTTTAATCGTTCTCCATAGATACGAGAAGTGGCCCTTTTCAAGCAGGCACGAGTGCGGATGTGCTCCTAATGCATTGTGCAAAACGCTTAGTCTTAATTTATTCCTGTTGTGGTCCAAATAACGGGACGGGCGAGGTGAAGATCTCAATACGATCAGCAAAAAAATATTTTTAATTTGATAAGCTCCTAAAGATTTTAATTACGCTCATAATGGCGAACAGAGGCCTAATGAGGCGTGGGGCCTCAGGAGAGAGAGAGTGGGGCAGGCAGGGTGGTGTGGTGTGGTGTGGTGTGGTGAAGGCTCGCAGTCGGAGGCGTGCTGAAACAAGGCTGATAGGACTGCTGTAAATTCATGCCGGATCGTTTGCATATCAAAGAGCGTAGGAAATTATTGCGGGACGAATCAATAACCTTTCCACGTACCCGAGGAGCATCCTGTTTTTTTGTTGTTGTTGTTATTCGACCTGACACCAACATGGACACACGTTCTAGCCCCTTTTTTTCCCCAGTTTCTGTGGGTCTATATGGACTCCCTCTTGTACCAGCCATGTTATGCTAATGGGAAGCTAAAGATTCTGTGTTGGACAGCGTGCAAACACAATGTCACAGGCTTTCAAAAAAAAAAAAAAAAAAAGCTGTTCAAAAAAAGAACAGTGCAGTGGGAATTTGCTTTCTTGGCCCTTTTTTGAGTCTTTTTTTCTCTTTTGAGGGCTGGTCATTCGAATGGTTAAATCCTTGGAGGGAAAGTTTGGGGGCTGACGCTGGATGGGGAAGGTCATTGTAGTTGTAGTGGATGTCCTGGGTTGCAGCTGCGGGAACAATCATTTTCCCCCCACTTGGTGCCCGGTGACAGTGTGCGATGTATTTTTAGCCGATGTGCTTGACAGGGCAGCCCACTCTCCCTCAATTACCCAACAGTCCTGCTGACCCCCCGACACCACTGTTTACTGAGACGAGACCACGCCGGATAGACTCGTCTGATGAGAAGGGGTAACGGAGTGGGACGAAGCTGTCTCGCTCTCCCTGATCCCTCTCTCTCTCTCTCTCTGTTTCTCTCTCTATTTCCACTCCTCAATCCCTCAGTTTCGTTCGCTCTCTCTATTTTCTCCTTCTCTCTCTCTCTGTCTGTGTCCTCTGTGTGACTCAGTCTCTGTCATCGCCGGGGAGTCAGGCAAAACCACACACCTTTTCAAAATCTATCACTTATGACAGTCAAACGTATTAATATCTCCGATATAATGCATTCTTGGCCTCGTCAAATTGCCGGAGAGCGCTACCTCGGAAGGGTGGGGGTGGGGAAGGGGGGTCCTCATTTTATTAGGGAGCCACACAGGCAGGGGTGCCAAACCCCTTGTGCCCCTTTCCCGCGCGTTTTCCAGGTCATCCTTTTTTTCTCCTCCGAAAAAACGCAGGATTGGTTTATCTCCACCGCTTTCCATTTTTCAGAGGCGGCCTAGTCCGCTCATTACTGGTGCTGAAGGGGTGTGGACACGGACACACACACACACACACAGACGAGCGGACTAAAAAATGTATGTTGTTGGGACACTTGATGGATCACCGGCGGCACAACTCAATTTTTACCGCGGCAGGTAGCCGGGGCCGAGCTCTTCAACCTTTTCCCGTCCTTGTACCTGCGGTACCCAGGTGACCATGTTCAAGCAAGCAGAAAGTTGATTTAAGGCTCATAATGACATCAGTTGCGAGCCATCATCCGTGGAATAAAAAATGGCCCTCGCCGGCCCAGGCTCTCTAAACTGGGCTGTTACCGCTCATGCTGCCCTCAGATGCCACAAGGGGGGGGAGGGTGTGTGTGTGTGTGTGTGTGTGTGTGGGGAGAGACAGAGGAGGGGGCGTGGGGGGTTTGGTTAGGCGGGGGCAGACGGTGACACCACTATTAGTTTATTGTTCCATCAGGGCCCGGACCTCTGGTGAACCTCTGTTTATGTTCCTGTAATCACTGGCTGCCTGATATGCACCCCTCAGGCCTAAAATATGTTCCTTCCTAATGCTGCCGGACCTATTACCAGTTGCTGTGTGGCTGGCCGAATCAATCACTGCCACCGGGAGTGGTATTAGCCAGGCCCTGGTGTCCAACCCCCCCCCTACCCGCCCCAACCCCACGCGCCCCACACCACGGCAACTAACTCTCCATGTGCCACCACATTCTTTGCCTTCATATTACCGGCAAATTTGTCTTGTCACCGTCCCGTTGCCCTCTCCTGGACAACTTAACTGATGTTCTCCGGCAGTGGTGGCTGTGGTGTGGCCGCAGCGGTGGTGGTGGTGTGTGTGTGTGTGTATGTGTGTGGTGTGTGTGTGTGTGTATATATGTGTGTGTGTGTGTGTGTGTGTTGGGGGTGAGCAAAGATGGGGGCAGTGGGCCACAAACACACTCCTCAGCTGGCGGCAGCACTGTGGGGAGGAGGAGGAGGAGGAGGAGGAGGAGGGTGGAGGCACGCACCTGGCAGCTACACCTGGGAGTGCTCAGTGGCTGCCACACAACCACCAGAACACACACAGGCACAGGCACAGGCACAAACGCAAACACACACACACACTCACACACACAGGATGAAGTGGCACATGCAATTAGAACACACACATTCTCTCTTCTACACACACACACACACACACACACACACACACACACACACACACACACACACACACACACGCAGGATAAAGTGGCACACACAAAACCAGAGGACTAGAGGTGTGTGCTGCTGGATCAGAAGAACAGCTCGTTTTTTGTGCGTGATGAGGACATGTTGGAGACTCTCCTCAAACAGCACATTTTAATAATGGCAACCAGACCTCTGCCTGTCCTCCCGACAGTGAGAAATGACGCAAAAATAATTAGGCATCTGGCCCCAGTTCTCCATTTGCCTGCAGTTTTACTTCAGCCATTTTCTGCACATCATATAAATGATAATTAACAGGGAATCAGGGAGTGTTTGTTTTTTAACCCATTAGGCCACCTCGGTATTAGATATTTATTTTTTTATTTCATAACCCCCCCCCCCCCCCCCCCCACATACCCCTCAAGCTCTATCCAAAAATCCCACCATACACCCCCCCCCCACCCCACGCACACACACCCATCCTCCTTAAAAAAAAAAAAAAAAAAAAAAAAAAATGAGGTATGTTTTTTAAAACTCCCTCTCAGGACTGCAAAGCAAACAAACGCCCGGATCGGTGATCTCAGAAGGCCGAATAATCGCTCGGCTCCCATCACTCCCCTTTTGGTAATCCCCTATCTGCTACTGCAGCCAAAGGCGTGATCGTCAAGGTCTCGTCGCGGCCACGCGCCACATAATTCATCTCAAGCGCTTCCTCACTTTCTCTCTCTCTCTCTCTCTCTCTCTCTCTATTTCTTTTCTTTCTCTTCATCGGCCCCCTCCCATCCTCCCTCACAGTGCTAACTAGTTGCTGAATATTGTCGATTAGATCTGAGGCTGTGTAGGTCTCACTCGCTGGTGCATGAAAGGGCTCAGTGGTGTGGAAAACAGAAAGGTCATCAATAACTTCAAACAGCCAAGCAGAAAATGTGGCGAATTGGAAGAGAGTGAAATAAAGAAAGATAGAGAGGGAGAGAGAGAGAGAGAGAGAGAGAGAGAGAGAGAGAGAGACGGAGAGGAAGAGAGACAGAAGCAGAGAGAAGAAAGAGAGACAGACAGAGAGTCCTGTTTATTGGTAAGTGTTTTAACAGCTGTCTCACACCGACTTAGCTGTCGATGGTTTGCCAAGGACACCTCCCACAGTCGCAGGGCTGCCTAACCAACTCTGACCAGAAAACAAGATTGCCATGTGCCAACTGAGACAGAAAGGATTACTTTCCTCAACAAAACTATTACTCAGTCCGAATCGATGGAGGTAATGCTACACTATTAGCCGTGCACTAGCATGGAGGATTACACTAAGGTTGTTCAACTGGGTTTTTTTATTCAATTTTAATTTAACTTTTTAAATAATTAAAGAGGCCGACTAAAGCCTGTGTCATTAAAGCAAGACAGATACAGCTACAAATGTGTGTAAACACTCATTCATTTCCATATGGGCGTAAGTGTGTATGTATATATATTGGCTATTGCTTACCAGCATTTGTGTTTTCCCTGTATATGAGAGTGTTTTGTGTGTGTCTGACAAACACCTGCATTGTGCCATTTTCTAAAACCGGACGCTAATAACACACACACACACACGCACGCACACACACACACACGCAAGCACGCCCGCACGCCCGCTCGCACACACCTCCACGCCTGAGCCTCTGGCTACAGCCTGATCTCCAGTGGGGTGGGGTGGGGTGGGGTGTGGTGGAGTGGGGTGTGCATGCGTGCGTGTGTGTGTGTGTGTGTGTACCATGCTCTCTCCAAACAATACCGGCACTGTACAGGCCCTGTTTTTGTTTGCCTATTACCTAAGAGCCCACCCAGGCCTCCCTCCTCTCCTCTCCTCCTCCTCTTATCTGTTCATTCTGCTCTGTTTGTCTTAGCTGGGGAATGAATGCCATGTGTCATGCATCCAAAAGAAGGAAAAAAAACACACACACATACACGCTATGAAAGAGTCTTTGTCAAAAGGGTGCTGCTCCTTGAGAAAATATATATAAAAAAACAAAGTAAATAAACGTCCTGGAAACAACCCCAACACACGCGCACACACACACACACACACGCACACGCACACACGCGCACACATGCACACACAAAAAAATTGGCATAAATCTAAACTTCAGTCATTATCAAATAAAGAGATGCTCTGTAAATACAATTCCGAAATTTCTAAAGCAAGACAGCCTTTCTTCTCTAACATCATAAACAAGCATATCAACAACGCCTGTTTTTTACTGTTGAGAAGTTACCAAATCCCTTATCACAACTGCCTTCTGAGCTTCTCTCTGTTAATAAATGCAATGACTTTGCATCTTTCTCGCAAAGGAAAATTTGATAAAATAAGGCTGAATATAGCTTCTCGGTTGCAAATAGCTCCAAATCTGGAACCACTGGCTGCAGAGAAAGGCGACCTCAGCTTAATGCCAACATTTAACTTATTTAAATAAGTTAAATCTAATTTATTTTTACCTTACTTAATTGACTATAAAACTCTCCAAAAGACTGTACAAAATCTCAGTTCTTCGACATCTAAACTGGACATTTTGCAGACATTTTTTTCTGCAAAAAAGCAGTTGTAAGACCATCAAAAAGGATAACCTTGATGTTTCAACTACAGGCCCATATTCAATTTGCCATTCATCAGGAAAATAATTGAAAAAATAGTCTTTAATCATTTAACTGCCTTTCTGACATCAAATAGTTGCTTTGATAAGTTTCAGTCAGGTTTCTGTGCCAATTAGCTCTTATTAAAGTTATAAATGATATACCTCTTAATTCTGATGCTGGCAAAACAGCAGTGTTGATGTTATTAGAACTTAGTGCAGCTTTTGACACTGTTGATCACTGCATACTACTATATCAACTGGAACACCGAGTTGGATTCACTGAAATAGTTATAAATTGCTTAAAATCATACTTACAACAAAAAAAGACACCCGAATTTACTGAGCTCTGTCACTTAATGACTATGTCCCCTTTAAGTCTCTCTATGGGTGTACTGACCAAATTTACAACTGGATGTTACAGTTTTGTTCAGCTGAATGCAGGCAAAACTGAAGTAATTTGGAAAAAAGAAAAAAGACATAGACCGCCACTGTTCTTGAGACTAAGGGGCTTGAAGCAACAGGCAATGTTAAAAACCTTGGTGTCTTTATTGACAGTGAACTAACCTTCAACAGTAATGTGACAGCAATCACTAAATCCGCATTTTACCACCTAAACAACACGGCTAAACTTAGACGACTTATGTCAAAACAAAATCTAGAAAAACCTGAGCGGTGCTTTATTTCCAGTACGGTTGATTACTGCACTGGCCTTTCCACAGGCCTTCCTAAAAAAAAAAAACATCAGACAGCTTCAACTGATCCAAAATGCAGCATCAAGGGTTCTTACAAGAACGAAAAGAACTGACCACATTGCTCCAATTTTAAGGTCCATGTACTGGCACCCAGTAAGTTATACAACTGACTGTAAGGCATTGCTTCTTGTGTTTAAAACATGAAATGGGATGGGACCCAATTACCTATCGGATATGTTTCAGCTATAGGCACCAACGAGGTCTGTAAGACTACAGCAGAAAAATCTGTTGGTAAAACCTGCTGTCAGAACAAAATGTGGCGAAGCAGCTTTCAGCTGCTATGCTGTTCAGCTTTGGAAGCAACTTCCAGAAGACATAAAAATCGCTCCTACTGTTGGCAGTTTTAAATCAAAATTTAAGACCTAACTGTTCTCAGACGGTTTGTGCTAATAATTTACTTTTAATGACATTGCTTTCTTTCTTTCTTTTTTTTTAATTAAATATGTCTTTTTTTTACCTTAGGCATATTTTACTTTTATCCTTTTAAGGATTTACATGTGTTTTATCTATTATGCTTTTACATATTATTCTTCGCTTTTATTTTTGTTAAGCACACTAAACTGCCTCTGTGCTATACAAATAAACCTGACTTGACTTGACATACACACAAGCAAGCACATACGTGCGCACGCACGCACGCACACACACACAGTGACTCACCATCCTCTTATGAAATCTAACACAATGCCGAGTACACAGTGACTGGCTAGCAGTTGAGCAACAATGGGACCAGTCTTCTCCTACCCCACCCTGCCCTTCACCCACCCCCACAGAGGGCATGGGGCCGATGGGGCGACTCCACCCTGCTTACGGGGCTGTCAGGAAAGGCCACGGGCATGCATCGGCCAGCCATCTTCCTCATTGTATGGAAATCAGAACGGAAGGAAGTGGTGTGGCGAAATATGCTGAGATGGGCTGATGGTGTTTGTGTGTGTGTGTTTGTGTGTGTGCGTGTGTGTTTGTGTGTGTGTGTGCGTGAGAGAGGGAAATAGAGGGAAAAGGGTGATGAGTAAGACATGGCTGTGGCTTTACAAATATGCATGTTGTAGACTGATCAATGTGTGTGTGTGTGTGTGTGTGTGTGTGTGCATGTGAGTAATATGTGCACTCTGTTGATGATGGGACGACTGTGTCAAGACTAAGGCTCAATATAATAGATGCCACATGTTTCCATGAGTACACATGTCTGCAGTTCGATATGTAGCAATGAGTGTGTGCTTACTAAATTGAGAGTAATGTCACCAGTGAATCCGAGAATACTATTTGTGTGTGAGTGTGTGCAACATGTGTAAGTTTGTGTGTGTACAGTATGGCTGTGTGAGAGTGCTACACAAACATTTTGTGTGTGTGTGCGTGTGTGTGCGTGTGTGCGTGTGTGTGTGCGTGTGTGTGTGTTGGGGGATGTGCGTAAGAAAGAGAATGTGTGCCCCTGTGAGTAAGATACAAAGTATCTCTGTGTGGGTGTAAATATATGTATGTATGCCTTTGTTTAAATGAGTGCTTGTGTGTGTGTGCCTGTGTGCAAGAGAGTTGTGCAAGAGAGTATGTTTATTTGTGTGTTAATGGTGTGTGTATGTGTCTGTGTAATGTGTGTGTGTGTGGCTCTGTGTAAAAGTGTGTGTGTGAACGTGTATGCACGAGAGTGTGTGTACGCATGTGAGTGTGTGTGTGTGTGTGTGTGTCTGCGTGAGTGTGTGTGTGTGTGTGTGTGTGCCTGTGTGTGGCACTGACCCTGAGTGAGGGAGTGCAGGGGCAGTGGGCTCTGTCCAGGCTGGATGGTGAGGAGGCCCTGTCTCTGCAGGTTGAGCAGGTGCTGCTGCTGGAGCTGCTGGACCTGAATGAGCTGCTGCTGGAAGGCCAACTGCTGGGCCTGGGACACCTGCTGCTCCACCACCACAAGGGAAGAGAGAGAGGGAGAGGGAGGGCGAGAGAGGGAGAGAGGAGAGATAAAGAGAAAGAGAGAGGGAGAGAGGGAGGGAGGGGAGAGGGTGGAGGGAGTAAGAGGGGGGGGGGGAGGAAAAGAGGGAGAAAGAAAGAAAGGGAGAGAGTAAGAGAGGGAGAAAGAGGGAGTCAGACAGATGGAGTGGGTGGGAGGGGTAGAGAGGAGTTGTTATAGCACATATCCAAATTTTCAGCCTGATGGACGAACACACACATGTACAGAGGTTTCTTTGTACAAGCCAGGTAATGAGTAACAGCACAAACATATACACACTGACAGACACACATGGAGGGAGAGGGAAAGAGAGAGAGAAAGAGAGAGGGAGGAATAGAGAGAGAGAGAGAGAGAGAGAGAGAGAGAGAGAGAGAGAGAGAGAGAGAGAGAGAGAGAGAGAGAAAACTGTGCACTAAGCTGGTACTGACTTACAGTACACCCACCCACCCACACACACACACACACACACACACACACACACACACAGACCCTCTCACACACCACCCCAGAGAAAAGCAGTCGGATGACATATAGACACATACAATATTTCAGAGCAGACACAGACTGCTGAGGTACAGCGTACAGAGATATGCTAGGAATGCACAAGCCTCAATTATGGCCCAACACGCTAGGCCCCCACCAACCGCCCACTCACCCACACACACACACACACACACACACACACACACACACACCACAGCAGCGTTCTCATCGTGTGTGGTGCTGTCCCCCCGTTAACAGAGTTAAGACAGGTACATTCCTTTTCCCGCTTAATTAACGACGAGCCGCACGGCGAATGACAAACAATGAAACAACATAGTTAATCATTCATAATAAGAGCCACAGGATTTTAATTACGCCCATTCATAATTCAGCAAACAATGTGTGAGTGAATCAAAGTGCTTAATATCCATGGTGCCGGCAGCAGGTGCCAGTTGCGACGCTGGTTGTCGGGTACTCTTGGAGGCCCAAAACGCTGGTATGGTACGCCAACGCTACACGCTCAGCTGCCATGCCACTCTCACTCTTGCTCGCCGATGCCGATTTCAAAAGGAAAAGAAAAAAACAAATGATTCAGGACCGCCATGATAAAGGGGAGAAAGTTCTGGAAGCCCCCTGAGATGTTATGCTCTCAATTAAGGGGAACAGGGAGAAGAGGAGGAGGCTGTGTTTGTAGTGTGTTTGTGCAGTGTGTGTGTGTGTGTGTGTGTTTGAGAGAGAGTGAGACACAAAGCCAGAAAGAGGGTACACACCTCGGAGCCAGAACAATAAATAGAAGGAAATTATCTAATATCCCCAATCTTCCCCTAAATCAAAACAAATGGGAGATGTCTTCTAAAGAGGTGCGGCGGGCCAGTTAACCCTATGAGACACATCTACACTTATCTAAACATGACTTGGGGATTACGTACACAGAATGCATATATACTATTCTACACAAAAATATGCCTGTTATTGACTTTTTGTGTCGTATTTATATACACAAGGTCTCTGTTACAATGGCATAAAGGAAATGAATATGCTTGGATTTTTTAATTGATGTTTAGAGAGTGGGGAGTTCCGAAAATTTAGACGGAAAGGATTTTGTAGAAAAAAAAACAACAACTTTGGAAAATACAGCAAATACTCAAATGACAAAACAATGATGAAGTAATTTAATTCCTATTGAACCGTTTCAGACCAATATTTTGCCAAAAAAACCCACCCTAAATATAATAACAAAAACAATTGAGTTTAAATATGCGTAGCAATAGCGGTTTGACAAAACAATTTAGCATTATTATTCCGAGCAGCGACTCCAAACTTTTGGGTGGTCATGTGAGTGGCATGACTTGCATACAGGATGTAAGAGCGTACGAGCAAGCAGGACCCACGCCAGAGGGAGGGGGGGGATTGGGGGTGGGGGGCATTAAGAACAGCCCAGGCTGCCAAGCTGTGCACCGCACCCTGTTAACCAAACACAGGATGCACCACTTTCTGTTTACTCCTCACAATCCAGCGCACACAAAAGAGGTCTCGCTGCAACATGGTCCACAGGTCACACTGCCACACCAAGGCAACATAAACACACACACAGACACACACACACACACACAGACACACGCAAACGCACACACAAAGAAACAAACATTCATATGCACACACCCGCATGCACAAACACCCACACACACAAAGACACGCAAACACACACAAAAAACAAACATTCACATGCACACACCCGTATGCATAAACACACACACAGTTTGTCTCCTCACATGCACGCACTTTTCACACCCACTGTCTGGCTATCCGGCTATTGTGGCTTTCATTTGTTTCACCCTCTGATTCATTTTCAGTTGGTTCACTACAAAAACATAATAATCTGTATATACCACATATATAATTTGTGTATTGTACATACATTCTCTAACTACCATTGGCGAATGGTGAAGTGCTAAATAATTTGATTGTTTTAAGGTCCGAGTCAAAAGAAGAGGAGGAGAAGGAGGAGAGAAGGAAGGAGGAATGTGGGTATTTGACGGAGGAGAGGAGCGAATGACAGCAGAGATTGGTGTGGCAGACAGCGGGGCCTAAGGCTCTGTTTAAGTGTCACTTCACAGCAGGAAAAGCACTCCCTCTTACCGCATTATATGAAGTCTGTACACTTCCTCTCATAGCGGGGGACCTCAAACACTCTTTCTTTCTTTCTGTGTGTGTGTGTGTGTGTGTGTGTGTGTGTGTGTGTGTGTGTGTGTGTAACTGGCTGATTATGAGAGATGTCTTTGATCCGCCACATGCACCTCTTCCGTAAACACAGCCTTTGCCTTTTTACACATTAAAAAAGAAAAGAAAAACGAAAAAAAAAAACAGTGAGTTGAAACTTTCACCCTGTGTCTGATTTTCAACTTTTTTTATTCTTCTTCTGGTCTCATCAACTGACAGGAGCTCAGTGTTACCCACACACACACACACAAACACACACACACACGAATGCACACACACACGAATGCACACACAAACATGCATGCATGCAGACACACACACACACACACACACACGTGCAAATGCACACACACACACACACAAACACGTGCACACACACACGCGCACGCTCCTAATGGTGCACTCCGGCCCCGTTAGAGCAGGGAGCAGGGGGAGGAGAGGCTAACGCGGAGTGGCACGAGCGTGAGAAAAATACACACCCTGACGGATGACACAGAGTGGCGGTGGCAGCCCTTTTAATGCTGCGCTTCACATCCAAAGTTAAAGATCTTTGAGAAACTCAAAATTGATGTCTTTAAAATAAGAGCGGCACAAAGACACAACAGGGGGTTATTGTGCCACAGCCACAGGGGAGAAACTGCGTAATTCGCATTCTGTCGTTTGATGGCTGCCAGCAATCTCATTGAACACAAAAAAAAAAAAAAAAAAAAAAAGAAACATACAAAATGAGGGGGCACTGACAGAAGGAGAGACACAACAGAGAAAGGGAGTGAAAAAGAGAAGAGAGACAGAGAGATAGAGAGATAGACAGATTGAGAGAGAGAGACACAGAGAAAGAGAGAATCAGAGGGAGCGAAAGAGAAAGAGAACTTGTCTCTTGAGACTTCACTCATTTCCTGTGATCATACAGAACACACATCTGAAGTGGTGTGCTCGCTCCTTTGTTTTTTTGTCTTCCTCCTCAAAAAAAAAAGCCTTTAGTTTATCTGTCTTCACCTCCTTCAAACCCCCCCCCCCTTCCCCCCACCCGGGCTGCTGTTTACATCAGATGCGGGGGGACTGGGTGATGGCTCCTATCACAGGGCCGAGGAGCACGCCTGTCACGTTGATTTATGGCCGCATCACACCACAACTTGTCCAAACTGAAGCCCGCAGTTCATTAATTAGCGAGCGGGGACTTTGAAGTTGGGGGGTGGTGGGGCGGGTGGGTGGTTGGGGAGGTGGGGGGTGCTCCTAGTGTGTGTGTATGTGTGTGTGTGTGTGAGTGTACGTACATGTGTGTGTGTGTGTGCGTTTAACATTCAGCTTAATTTATATGCTCTCTCTCCACCCTCGCCCCACAAAGCCACCCACCCAACCACCCCCACCCCAATCCACCCTATCCCCCTGCATGACTCTCGGAGGGGGAAAAAGACGAAAAAATTTCCTGATTGTCTTTGAACTTCTTTTGACCGCGCAATAATCATTCCTTTGTCCTGAGCGATGCGCGCATCCGCCAGTCATTAACACGCAGTGAGCCGCGGCCGCCGCTTCTGCTTGATGAGCTAACCCGCACTGCGCCGCGCTGGAGGACGGACCAAACGGCACACAGACAAGAGAAAAAGGAGAGAGAAAATGACAAGTGAAAGAGAAAGACTGAGACGGAGAGAGACAGAGAGCTAGAGACAGAGAGAAAGAGAGGGAGAGATAGATGAAGGGAGGGAGGGAGGGAGAGAGCCGGTGCTGAAAGCACTCCCCACACTGATATCTCACAATTACATGCCTTCTCCCCTCCTGCCATAGCAATGCTAATTAACTGAGGAGCCCCCTCCTTAGCTCTGAGCATCACCGCACGTTTCTGTTGATTTGCTCACCGCTCCGCTCCTCTCCTCTCCTCTACGCTCCGTCCCTTCTCTTGTTTTAAGGGGACTGAACAAACGACTCTCCCCTCGCACTTCACATCAAAGCCCCACGGACAGGCGGGCGCGAGAGCGAGAAATATGTTTACTCCAGGAATTAGCTAAAGAGAGAAGACGAAGGAGAAGAAAAAGAAGAAGAAGAAGAAAATGCCATCGCTTTGATTAATGATCGAGTGGCTAGCACAGGACAAAGGACTCGAAAGAGAGCGGCGGCGTGTGTTTGTGAGTAATTCCACAGGGAGCAGGAGGATGCCCCCAAAGTGAGAACATGCCTCTTAATCTCACGCTCCCTTTTGCCACTTTCTTTAGCGAGAGTCAAACTGCATACTGTACAGGAAAGAAGGGGGGGAAAAATAAAACACAAAACAAAAAAAGTCGCCCCTGTTTAAGGTGTGTGACAAATAGTGGGCTAGTCAGCAGGTGCATTTGTAAGAGTGCTTGCACAGGGGGGTCAGGCTCCCTCTTAACACCACTGCCTACTACACTACACTACACCACACACACACACACACGCACACGCACACGCACACACACACACACACAGAACGAGAGAGGAGGTGGGTAGAGGAGCAAGGAAAAGGCAGGAGAATAGAGAAACAGAGGCATGCCTCTTCACTCTGCACTCTTCTACCACACACACGCACACACACGAGGGGATGGAGGAAAAGGCAGCTTACCTCTTTACTCTGCTGCCTAATAATGTACACACAGGCAAGCACAGGTACAGAGAGAGAGAGAGAGAGAGAGAGAGAGAGAGAGAGAGAGAGAGAGAGAGAGAGAGAGAGAGAGAGAGAGAGAGAGAGGGGAGTGAGAAAAAAAATGCTTTTCTGGGGGAGAAATCTCTTCTTTGGCCAATGAAAAGGAAAGGGATGAGACAGAGGTGGGAAAGACAGTGTACCTTTACTCAGCTGCTTACACACACACACACACACACACACACACACACACACACACACAGAAAGACAGACAAAGAGAAAAACTTTTTGGTCTGCTGCTTGGTGCCCCCATGCCTAAATACACACACACACCTACACGCCCACAGAAAGACAGAAAGAGAGAGGGGGCACCTCTGTGCTCTGCTGCTTGGTGCCTGCATGTCCAAACACACACCCACACCCACTGACCCAACCACCCACCCACACACACACAGGAAGAGAGAGAAGAGGGGGGGGGGGGTAGCTCTTTGCTTTGCTGCTTGGTGCCTGCATGTCCAAACACACACACACACACACACACACATACACACACACACATACACACACACATACAGAAAGGGGGGGGGGGGGGGGCGGTACCTCTTTGCTCTGCTGCTTGGTGCCTGCATGTCCAAACACACACACACACACACCACACACACACAGAAGGGGGGGGGGTACCTCTTTGCTCTGCTGCTTGGTGCCTGCATGTCCAAACACACACACACACACACACACACACACCACACACACACACACACACCACACACACACACACAGAAGGGGGGGGGGTACCTCTTTGCTCTGCTGCTTGGTGCCTGCATGTCCAAACACACACACACACACACACACCACACACACACACACACACACCACACACACACACAGAAGGGGGGGGGGGGGGGTACCTCTTTGCTCTGCTGCTTGGTGCCTGCATGTTGCTGCTGTAGGAGCTGCAGGTGGAGCTGCTCCTGCTGCTTCTTGTAGAACTCCTGGAGTTGCTGCTGCAAGAGAGGGACACAGCTGTGCGTGAGGCCGGCACTCTCCCTCTCCCTCTCCCTCGCACTCATACAGACAACTTACAGGCTTTTGTGCCAAAACGCTATTCACAGCAGCCCATTATGGCTCTGTGTAGCAGATAAAACACTGACGACAGCTTGCTGAAGAGAGTAAAAAAAAAAAAAAAAAAGCCTGCAACGAAATACAGTCTACAGTCTATCTAACCGACGAAGCAGTGTGTTATTCTCACAGGAGAGAAGTCGGAGCTCTATCAATTAAACGGGCTCGGTGTGAGTGTGTGTGATAACGCTACGGGGATATGGCCCATTGCTGCGCGGCGGCCATTCAACTTTGATTCGAGTGGACACAAGAGGCCTTTTGTTGCTGGGCTCCTGATAGGGGTCATGTACGTAGGCAGGTGCTCCGCAGAGGAGAAAAAAAGAATGTCTGATCTCAGAGAGCCTCAAGACCTGCTCTGAGGCACTCCATTGCCCGCTCTTTGGCTGCTGTACTGTGTTCGGCAGTGGATATGGGTGTGAAGAAGCTGTGGCTGCTGAGATGTGCTGGAGTGGATATGGGTGCAGACTAGGGTTGGCGTATACAGTGTGTTAGGAAGTGGATATAGGTGCTAAGTAGGGATTGCTGTTATGGAGTATCTGGGAGCAGACACGGACACCTAGTGGCAACAAAAAAAGGCAGGCCTAACATCTCTCTCTCGGCCTGGTCTAACACCGTGTACTAACTACAAGCGACTCAATCGAATGTGTGTGAAGAACTCAGTTTGATTATTCTATTTTTTGTTGGACTGTCCTAACTGAATGCCACGCAAAACACTGCGACACAACGCAATGCTTTGCGACTTCTTTAAAGCCTTTTTGACGCATGGTCTGTTTCTATTTTTGTTTCTATGTCGCGCCGCGTTGACATGAAACAAAGGTACACATCAGAATAATAACGGACTTAACATGGACATAAAACATTCAGCGCGATGCGATAGTCGGATAGTTGCTTGTAGTTAGTTCACAATCTAAGGTCCTGTATGGCTGCTCTGTGGTTGCTGTGCTGTGTTGGAGAGTGGCTCTGGAGAGCACTGCTTGTGGTGCTAGCGGTGTGTCAGATAGTGAATACAAGTACAAAATACAAGCCTTACAGCACAGTGTCATTGCTTTTAGTTTGGTGCCTCTCAGTAGTACAGTATGTCTATTTTATCTTAATGTGTCTAACACTAAGTGTGATGTGTCGTGGTTGTATGTCCATTGTCTGAAGTGTAACTTTTGCCTCCACTCTTGGCCAGGAACCCCCACCTTTCCTGGTTAAAGGTAATAAATAATTAAATAAATAAATAAATAAATAAATAAATAAATAAATAAATAAATAAATAGTGTTGTGCTGGTGAGTGGGTATGGATGTAGAGTGGCAGCAGTAATGCAGGCGTAATGCGTGTCCCTCTTACCTGCTGTAACATGAGAGCCTGCTGCTGCTGGAGCAGGACCTGGAGCTGCTGAGGGCTCAGGACCTGCTGCTGTAGGATCTGCTGCATCTGCTGAGGGGTTATCACCTGCGGTGTCATCATAGCCAGGGAAACTGGGACCTACACACATACACATACACACGCACACACACACACACAAAAGAGAGTTAGAGTTAGGCAACAGTATGTGTAAGATGTTCTCAAGTCAACTCAATGAAGACAGTAATGGTAAATGACTAAACCAACAGACGTGATTCAAGAGCGAAACTGTGTTAGTTCTGCATTCTGTTCCCATAACGTGCACGCAAACATGAACGCAAGTGCACACACAGCATTAATCACTCCACAGAGCTGACATTTTCATCCAGAGAGGCTGTCTGTCAACACTTTCCTGGGAAACACAGCCGATGGACAATTGAGGCAACTCTCCAAGATACACAAACACACACACCCACACACTATCCTATACTCCTCCCACTGTACACACACACACACACACACACACACAACATCCTAACCTTCACCTGGGTTCACTGCTTTACCAGAAATGCCTACTTCACCAACAAGGACAGAGCCTATTACACATGAGTGTCAGTTTTCAGTGTTTAGTTATTATGCTTTTTGTTGTCGTCAGTGCTGCCATTACTGTTTTTATTTATATCCGTGACTGTTTGCCAAGCGGGAAAAAAAGTGAATTACACCCCTATTTTGAGACCCATCAAATTAGAACAGAAATAATAAGTCACCTACCAGTAAAAAAGCATCTCATTGTTGTCAGCATCTCAATACTGCCAGCACTGCTATTAACGCGCTAAAAAAGTCCCCGCGGGTCTGAGACGAACGCCACTGCAGAGCGAGACACAACACACCGCTACCCGTCAGTCGACTCAGCGGTGAAGGGGCGAGCGCGTGTGCCTCCTCAAAAAGCCAGTGATTTGCGGTGACATTGAGAGCGCGTGTGCCTCCTCAAAAAGCCAGTGATTTGCGGTGACATTGAGAGAGAGGAGACCCCCACGGTTGTCAGGGCCCGACTAATTGCTCCTGAGGATGCAGCCCGCGGCCAAGCGGGGGCCACTGCGCCACTCTCGGGGTACGGCTGCGCCCGCACCCGCGCCGCCATTAAAGGCCCCTTTCCAGTGACATTTCAAGTTGACAAGCCACAGAGACCCAACCTGATGGCCGCCTCGCTTTTGCAACTGTTAACATGTCACCGTGACGGGTGTGTTTGTTATATGCAAAAAATAAAAGGGGTGGGGTGGTGGTGGGCATGAGGTGATGTTGAGTGTTTAGGGGGGTGAGGGAGAAGGGGGTGTGGGTGGGGTATGGTGTGGTTGTGACCCCACTGGCTGATGTCTTCGTTTGATAGGACTGACATTAAGGTGGCAGTCCGTCTTCACCCAAGGTTAGCTAAATTGTATCCCATGCTCGTGGGTAAATGACAGGCCTGCTGAATTTTTCATGCCCGCGTGAATGTAATTTAGCTATTTAGAATCTATTTAGCGGACGAGGGGGTGTTCTCTGACGCGGGCCGCATGCATATTACCTGATTTCAACCTCACCATCCCCGACACACACACACACACACACTGACACACACAGATACACACACACCAAACCCCCAGCCCCTACCCCACCCCTGATAACCTAAAACAAAAACAACAAAAAGAAAAAAAAATGCGTCAGGCAGCCCCGCTGTAATGAATGCCTTGTTCTGGCTATGGCCCGGCGCGGGGCGGGCTGGCTTAAAGGGCAGCCGTGTCAAACTGGATGGGAAGACGGAATGAGGGGCTCTGAGAGGGCACGTGCGGCCGGCGGCACCACGATTTGTTGTCCTGCGAGCCGGGAGAGAGAGAGAGAGAGAGAGAGAGAGAGAGAGACAGAGAGACAGAGAGAGAGAGAGACAGAGAGAGAGAGAGGTCCACGCCTCGAAGACGCACTTAACAATTCTCAATTTCACACAGAGAGGGAGAAGTGGAGGGAAAAAGGGGAGAAGAAAGAAGAAAAAGAGGAGGAGGAGGAGGGGGTGGTGAAGGAGAGGGAGAGGAGAGGCGGATGAAAATGCAATATTAATTCCCCCCCTCCTGCATTACATCTTAATATGCAGTCCATCTTGACTTTTTCACATGGCTTGTCCTGTCATTTGCATAGCCAGGGTCCCCACACCCCCCATTCCTAATTTCACAGTCATTATGCACTGATGTCCTTATTTCTCAGCATCACTAATTTTGATGAACTATTTTGAAGGTCAAGCAGGCAGCCTAAGTCTGCCAGCCTGGCGGCTTGTGCTTGTGTGTGCGCGTGCCGGGCACGACTGGGCTAGACCGGGTGACAACAACGCCGCTACAATGAACTCCAGCGCCACATTCACGCGCTGCCCCTCTCATGATGCGTTTCACGGGAGCGTTAAATAGCACCCTCTCCTCTGACACCAGCGTCCCGCCGCACAATCGGACATGATCTAATACCACCACCCCACCGACTGCCTTTATTAGATATATTTGTGCTAATGCGCAGGAATACGCCCCAATTTATCACAAGCTTTTAAACAATGGCTGCCTGCCTGCTGTTCAATAATTTTTTTTACATGCCCAAATTACCTTGTAGAGCAAAGAAAGGCAACACAACGCAACGCCTTATGGGCAATGCTGATGGAGATAGAATAATGAAGTCTCGACTGATTCAAACACAAACAATTATAAACGGCAGCCCTCTCAACCCCTACACAGCTTCGTCACGGCAAACGTTTTGTTCGCGATTCCTCTTTCGGGGCTGCGATCGTTTGGCCTCTATTTTTAACGGCCGTCAGATTGATGGCGGGAGCTGTCGCCGTCTCCATCTCCCGTGGCCGTCGGGGGGGCTGCGGAGGCGGTGGCTGGGCCGACCCGCCTCCACCTTCACCGGAGCTTCCAGGAGAGGAGAGGAGAGGAGAGGAGACAGGAGAGAGAAGAGGAGAGGAAGAGGAAGAGGAGAGGAAAGCAGGGAAGCGGCGAGCCTATTACATCCCACGTTTTATTACCCACATTACCAGCGAGGTCATTAGCAGCAAGAGGGATTGTGCGCTTCTTAACCTATTGATCACTGTAACTACTACCATTTAATCCCGTGTTGAATGAGCGAAAATCTGCTTAAGACCGGGGGGTGGGGTGGGGTGTGGAAGGCAGGGGGCAGCTGTGCAGGGGGTTCAAGTGAAGGAAGGAATGGAGTGAGCGAGGGAGGGAGGGGAGGTATAGAGAGAGAGAGAGAGAGAGAGGGAGGGAGGGAAAGAGGGAGCACTTTAAGTAAAAAATATTGCCCTGGCCACTGTATCATAGCCACTTAACGCACGACAAATGCGGGACACAGCTCTCCAGGATGAAGCAGCTCTCAGCTCTCTCTCTCTCTCTCTCCCTCAGCAGGAGTATTATAACTCACTCCACTGCTGTCTGCACATCCATTCACACTATTCACAACACTTCTCATTTACTCTGATCCATGCAGCCACTGAGCCATTTGTCAGTACCCACGATACCTGTTCTACTACAGCAACAGCAACAACAACAACAAACACAACATTAATAAATAACAAGAAGGCACATGCACACATTAGGGTGTGCGAGGCAGGACATTCTGAGCATGCCAGAGGGAAGTGAAGCTTATGAGTTTCAGCAAGGTGTGGCATTCACCAGGTGCCTCCTGTACATAAACATTCAGACTCAGTCTGGAACGTTCTAGCAGCTGTGCTGTGACTGCAGGCTATGTGGTGTACCAGCATGGGCCTGCAGTCCACTCTTAACAGCCCAACACACACACACACACACACATATACGCACATGCACACACACACAAAACATCTTAACCTCACAAACACAATATCTATAATTTTTGCAAAGAGGCAAGCACTAAAAAAACATCCTTGCTGTTGAAAAAAAGACTTTTATTATTTTAAAAAAATCTACAAATTCAGCAAAACCAAAGCAAAGAAACTGAGCTTAATCTGATGAATTTGATTTTATCAACAGGAATTCATAATGAATGAACCAACCTGATTAATTGACGACATTATATTAGAAATATATCAAAATGATACCACTGCACATCACCAACACAGGATTTAGAACCTGTAAATTTCTGAAGCACCATATTTCAAGAAATGACATTTTAATTCCTGAATACTTGTATAACAACCTGAAACACAAACTATGACAATTTAAAAATGCCATTGCCCATTTGAGTTCAACTTTTCATTTTCTGTGCAAAAATATTTAAATTGTAAATTCAGTGTTAAAAAGATTTTGTGAGTTTTACATAAGCTTGTGCATGTGTGTGAGTATGCATGATTGTGTGTGTGTGTGAGTGTGTGTGTGTGAAAGAGAGTGTATGTGTCAGTGTGAGCGTGCGTGCGTGTGTGTGTGTGTGAATGAGAGAGAGAGAGAGAGAGAGAGAGAGAGAGAGAGAGAGAGAGAGAGAGAGAGAGAGAGAGAGAGAGAGAGAGAGAGAGAGAGAGAGAGAGAGAGAGAGAGTGTGTTAAGTCCCAAAAAATCACTCCAGAGGACACATGCTTGCGAGTGCTGTGCTGGAATGAAAAGACAGCTCAGCGGCTCCTCTCGGCAGCTGGCGGCTTAAGCTCGAGCGGAAGGAGAGCGCTATTCTAATGAGGAAACACGGGCCGCATGTCCGACGAGCAGACACACATTCACTGATTCGCGCTTTAATGAAGAGGAACATTCTCCCGCACAAGCCAAAGGTTGGAGCGTGGAGACAGAGAGAGAGAGAGGGAGAGGGAGAGGGAGAGAGAGAGAGTGAGAGAGATAGAGAGAGAGAGAGAGGGAGAGGGATAGAGAGAGAGGGAGAGGGAGAGGGAGAGAGAAAGCCAGACTGCCCAGGCTACTAGCAGCCCCAGAGCCAGGCAGGAGCATACCTCGCTGAGCCAGGGCAATTAGGCTGAATAGCGGAGAGGGCAACAGAGGAAAAAAAAGGCTAGTGGAGGGGGGCAACTTCAATGAGACGTTCGCAGAAATTAAACTGGCTGTGCAGGAACAGGTGGAATGGAGAGGGGGAGGGAGAAAAAAAGAAGCAGATAGTGTGGAGAAAAAAAAAAAAATCAAATTTTAATGCTCGCTCCCCAGTGTCATCTTGTTTTGTCGAGACATCAAATAGAATTGAGAAGTACAAAATAACAAGCCCTTGAGAAATCACAGGGGCCAGCCTTGTTTGATGCTGCCTTGCTTTACCTTGTTCGTAGATACCGGAATAGCAAATGACGCTGGGGTCTTAAATGGCAGAACGACGTGCCCGTGAAAATGTCTTTGGAAATGCGAATTTCACAGCTTGCTCTTGTACCCAGGTGAAGCATGGACATAATTAATCCTCAAAAGTATTAACATCCATGCTCATGCTGCTTTGCTGGACTATGGAAATAAAGAAAGCCGAACAGCGTTCACACCACAAATCAGCAAAAAAAAATGATTTTTCTTCGAGCAATTTTCCACAATGTTCCACTAAAAATGTCATAATAATACTATTTCAATGATAATAATAATCATCATGATAATAATTAGTCTGTAAAAAAATGGCAATAAACGCGATTTGTACATCGGACCATGTTGAGTGACTACAAGACTGTGACAACTTGTGCGTGTGTGTGTGCATGTGTGTGTGTGTGTGTGTGTGTGTGAGACTGTCAGTGAGTGTGTCAGACGAACGACAGATGAGCAGTCTGATTAGCCACAGAGGCTCAGTCATTCCTCTCATGTCTTCACTTTTAAAACATTTAGACTGGAGATAAACAGGATAATCAAAGTCACATTTGCTCCCCCCGTTTCGCTCGGCGCATTTGGAAGTGGAATCGGGGGATGTGTAAGAAAGGCTGCAGGGTGGGGGGCCAGTGATTGAATGGGTGTATGCACGGGCGGGTGGGGGCAGGCATTGCTCATGTCGATACACGGCAACTGTAAAAACAAAATCCCCGATTGCATTTTAATTAACTTTTTAACCGCACACAAACAAGTTTTCAGCACTGGGCCCAGGCCGGCGTGCTGTAAAACAAACAAACGACTCGGCCTGGGACAGCATGAACGCGCCCCCACCTAACAATAACAGCAGCCCATCCCCATCCCCATCCCCATCCCCAGCTCCAGCTCCAGCTCCATACCCAACCAGGGCTCTCTTTTTCCCACAGCCCTCAGGATGCCCACACTGGACCCTGGGGCACAGCCAGAGCCAGAGCCAGACCAGTCGGGCCCAGGGTGGGGAGGAGCGGCTCCTGGCATCCTCCCACGAGGAGGGTGGCACACCGAGTGCCCGTCTGACCTGGGGGCGGTAGGGGGGTGGTGGTGGTGGTTGGGTGGTGAGGGGGGTTGTGCAGAGACTGGCTTAGTGGCGATCAGATTGAACTGAGGCCAGACCACATTATCACGGGTCACAGTTAGGAGAGGAGAGCAGAGGAGAGGCAAGTTGAGGAGAGACGCGAGACGGAAGAGCAAGCCCGCTGGTGATTCATCCTTCTCAACACCCAACGAAAAATCACACCTCATGCATCTGGCTTAGCTTAACACAGACACACAGGTCCACACATAAAATACACTACTACTACTATAAGTGTAGCACTTGTTTTTCCCTTTTTCGCCACCATTTGCAGCTCAGGCCATTACCACACACACACACACACACACACACACACACACACACACACACACACACACACACCATTAAGACTCATACGAACCTCTCAAACCTCAATGACCCTTGAAGACACTGAGGCACTCTGAATGACCTCAGAGGCCCCTCCCCCATCGCGCAGATCACAGTCCCACTTCAGAGTGAGCTCCACCGCCCCCCATCACCCCCTGCCTGAAACTTCCACAGCCCCCCTAACTTCCCCTAAAACTCCAGGACCCCCTCTGTCATTGTCATGCCTATCCCCACCCCAACGGCTACAACACCCCCACCTCAACACACACACACACACACACACACACACACACACACACACACACACACACACACACACCCGCGCGCGCGTGCTGTCACGGCAACTCGGTACGCCACTGATTTATGATTAACCAACTCAGCAAGGTTATGCAATGGCGCGTGTCTTCTGATGCCGTTATTGGGAGCCGGTTGAGATTTAATTAAGATCACACGGGCTCCAAAAATCCCTCCTTCAAATGAGAATTTAGCCGGAGACAATGGGCAACACATCCGCGCGCAGATTGTTTCCATTCTCGCCGCACCGACAACACACGCCTAATCCGCGTTTCCATGGCCGCAGACAAGGGGGTCCAACAAACCCAGTTGCTGTTTTATCCCGTGTGTGTGGTGTTGTCTTTTGTGAGTTGGAAAACTATGCTGTCAATTAATAACAACAGAGAGAGAGAGAGAGAGAGAGAGAGAGAGAGAGAGAGAGAGAGAGAGAGAGAGAGAGAGAGAGAGAGAGAGAGAGAGAGAGAGAGAGATAGAGAGAGGAAGAGAGAGAGGAAGAGAGAGGGAAAGAGACAGACACTGCCAGCAGCTGGCCACAGACATTGGCAGGGATTTATCCTGGATCTAACACATACGTCTGTACTTATCTGCGTGGAGATGCAGCCTGAATTATTCCAAATCAACTCAAATGTTTTTTTCCCCCCCCCTGTTTTCTCTAAATCTAGGATGATCAGTGGAAGTGGTCTACAAACGCTTTTATAATGTGTTCTAACCAAGTTCCAATGCTGTTTTAAGGGAGGCAAATGTACAAGAGGTGAAACTACTGCAAGAAGGCACTGTCAGTGACTCATTTTGACAAACCCAAGGCTGAGAGAAAAAAGTATAGAACAACCACGACCTGATAACAAAAAGAGTATGCCACATTTGGCAACAGATGTTTCTCAAGTTGTGTACAGGAAAATACTTCACTAAAACCACCATTCTTTGCAGAAGACACACATTAAAATTGTAAAATTGTAAGCATATTATTTTTGTTGCACAGGGTACAAAAATGCTCTTATCTAAGAAATTGTAAAACAACGATGAGTGAGGGAAAAAAAGCTGTTGGCAGTATGAGGAAGACACATGGCAGTTGGCTTTCTGCATCCTAGCTTAACTATTCCCCTCTATCTATATTTCTCTCTGTTTCCCTCTCTCTCTCTCTTTCCCCCTCTCTCGGTTTCACCCACACTACAAAGGCCAGGCCAGGCTCGTAAAAGGCCTGGTGGAGAGGCCAGGCGGCTGGGCTGCCCAGAAGCCCTCCTCAGATGGTGCGGCGCTGGGGGCTTAAGGGCTGGCCCGCTCGTGTCACGCTTTAGAAATGACAGGTGCTGGCAGCCCCCCGCGCTCGCTCCGGCAAGCAGGCCACTGCACAAATACCGTCCCGGGTCCTAATGCACCGCTAATGAACAATAAATCAACTTTGATTACAAACTGTCAAGCCAATCAGCCCGCACTCCAGTTCCCTCCCAAACCGCGGAGCCCCACGCGTGCACAAACACACACACACACACACACAGAAACACACACACACATGCATACATATGCACAGCTGCGTGGCATTACTGTGAACATGCTCAAGGGTTTAGGCTGCGCTTTTCCTCACATCTGATCAGTACCTTTAAGGGTGAGTGGACCAAAAATAAATAAATAAATAAAGGAACACATGGCCAAAATATTTCAACTTCTATGTTCTCTGACAGCCAATATAATCACCGTCAGCGCTGAAACTCTTAAGTGCTCAGCTCAGGGAAAGCAGCCAGGTTGTGTTATAGATGAAACAAGACCTGTAATCAAGCCAGCATGTCTGTGAGGTTTGGACAGGCTGGAAAAGGTGAATGAAAAAAATGGAAAAAACTTTGATAAGTAGAAAGAAATGTATATATAGATTTTTTTGGAGAATGTGCGAGATTTATTAAACAGATTCGAGTTTAGAGGAAAAACTCTGAGGGCTATAGCATCATTAAAACTAAGCACTACAAAGACAGCAGCTGTCCTCAGACTAATACCTCACGGGTGTGTGTGTGTGTGTGTGTGTGTGTGTAAGACTCAGTCTTACAGAGAGGTAGAGAAAGTGAATGTTTAAATGACAAGTCAGGCAAAGACATGTTAAGTTCCTGTCTAACTTCACCGCCCACATTTGTCTGTCTATCGCCTACGCCTTTGTACACAACACAACAAATACGCACACACACGCACACACACACAGACACACAATACTGTGTGTGAAAGCACACATACACACACCCTTTTACGGGAAGATATCCCTTGTTGACGTCTCAGATGACTAGCTTTAGATGCGGGTAATGGTGGAGCAAGTGTGAAATGTAGACCCCCAGCTCCTCCAGTCTCTTTCTACACTTTACGGCTTCAGGAGGAGAGAGTATAATAAAGATCTCCCCCTCCACCTTACACACACACACACACACACACACACGCACACGCACGCACGCACGCACACACACACACACACACACACACACACACACACACACACACACACACGCACACACTCCCCCTCCCTGTCAGGACCTAACTGGCCAGAGCTTGACTTTGGTCACAGCACACGTGTACTAAGCCCCTACACACACACACATACACACACACACACACACACACACACACACACACACACACACACACACACACAAACACAAACACACACACCACAGTAGCCAAACAGCACTGTAAACATCAAGCAGTTTAAAGAATCACTTTCAAATTTCAAACAACCAGAGCAATTTCAGTTCACATAAAAAAATCTAAATGTATTTTTAAAACCACATACCTAACTATGGAAAAATTAGAAACAGTAAAATTCAATAATAATAATAAAAATGCTTTTGGTACAAAATGATCACTTATTTTACAAAAACTCAGAGCTGTCATTTTTTGAAAATATTTGTTCAAAAGTAAAGAGTCTACATTCATGCTGAAAACTGGACCAGTCCATCTTAGTAAATAAACAAAAATAAAGTTGTCTACATACACTTACACTTACTAACAAACTGTTACACACAGTTTCTTTGCTTTCTTCAACTACAATATCTACAAAAAAAAAACACTTTACAAACAAACAACCCAACAAACAAACAGTCACCACAAACACCAATACTAACACACTCCCAAACACTAAGCGGGTACATACACGCACATACATTTCCACATAAACCGTCTGTCTCCACACGTGCTCAAGTAGACAAGTAACCCAAAAACTCCACCAGCAGCACTTGTCTCCTAAGCCCTGTCCTAACCCCTAACCATAGGTGTCACA
Organism: Coilia nasus; assembly: GCA_027475355.1. NCBI lineage: Eukaryota > Metazoa > Chordata > Actinopteri > Clupeiformes > Engraulidae > Coilia > Coilia nasus. The sequence goes on from CM050211.1 coordinate 6,282,217, forward strand.
GTCCCCTTTTCAAACCAACCGGCATGATCAAGTCCACCAAATACCAGCAAAGACACATGAGCAAAAAAAAAAAATAAGACAACAACAAATGCCGTTCCCTTCCCTTCCCTTCCCTTTCCTTTCCCCAGGACCAATTAAATTGTCACATTTTACACAAGTAAGCAACAAAATTGTAGAATCAATCATATTGACAAACCTGACAAACCCCATTTAGCTGGCAGGGTAAACAGCAAGCTGGGCCGTACGGTGCGGAGAGGAGCTGCGAGAAGCGTGTGTGAGCCCGAGAGAGGGAGAGCGAGCGAGCGAGAGAGAGAGAGAGAGAGAGAGGAAGAGAGCGAGAGCGAGAGAGGGAGCACGAGCGAGTGAGAGAGCGGGAGAGGGAGAGTGAGAGCGAGAGCGCGAGAGAGAAACAGGCAGGCAGGCTAAGCGCTGCTGAGCTGTGGCGTCTCCGGCTATTTCCTCGGGATACAGACAGATTGCATGCGCTAAGGTTGCTCCCCGGCTGACAAGATACTAAACTACCCAATCAACCACGCCCTTCTCCACCAATCACAACCAGCTTCTAAACATAATCAATTCAAATGGGCCGCACAATGAGGCTCTGAGGGCCTCCCGTTTGCAGGTGAAGACATGCCTTTGTGAGGGGGCCCCTTTAAAAAAAAAAAAAAAAAAAGAAGGGAAAAAAAATACACAGTTGACGGCTGTTAACCCCTCGACCCCTGGCCGTGCTATTGAAACAATGGAGCCCAAAGAAAGAGAAGGCCTTTAATTAAACAGCCGATAAGTAAACACAAGCTGTCTGCAGGGCAGAAGAAAAGAGAGGCAAAGAGAAGAAAGGAAGAGGGAATACAAAGAGGAGAACTAACTCCTTATCAACTCTTTATTGTTCTCCTATGCAAAACTGTTTACAGGCCCAGCACAAAGCTTTGACCCACATTTTTAAACAAAAAAGTTGAGGAAAGTTCATCTGATAATTATGTTCTCTGTTGATGTTTACTAAACACTGGGGCAAAAAAAGACATAATTGTGTTAGTTTTCTTTACTTAATTAAAATTAAAAAATGTTACATGCTAATTGAGGAATAATATATGAGCTTAAACTATAGATTTTAAAGATTTAGATTATTTATTATTGTTTCAGTTTTCTTTAGTTTTCTACATATTTTATTGTTTAATCTCTCTTAAATATTGATCTCTTTTTTAGATCACTATCATAGCTCTATCAGAATTTTTCTTTTAAATACTAAATCACTGCTGTGTTGTGCAGCTTACAAATTATTCTGGATGACAATTTGTGTTTGTCAACAATACATTTTAATTGTTTTAATTAACACTCGTTAGTACAAGTCTGTTATTTATAATTACCAGTGGTATTTGTAGCTCTGCCAAAACAATACACGCTACAGCACAGAGCTACTCTAAATATAATAATTATGACTTAAATAGTGCTACAATATTACGCCTGCTACAGTTCTTCATATCAATGGAGCAATTAATCAGAAAGCAACAACACCTTTAGCAACACACACACACACACACACACACACACACACACACACACACACACACACACACACACACACACACACACACACACACTTATTTGTTTTAGATAATTATGTTTAATATAGGTGCTGAGAGCTACACAGTACCCTGCCCCCTGCTGGACAAAGTTGTATTACACGTCATCAGGCATGTAGACACGGAGTGCCTTTTCAATCACAGAACTGTACCTTAGCTTTCTCCTCACTAACACACTGTATTGCAGTAATAACACTCCAATACAAACAAACAAGCTAAAAATTTTAACTATAAATATGTAAAAATATATATAATGGTCTACACAAAATATCCAAACAATTGTGACAGCACCACAAGCTAAAGTAAATACAATATTAAAAATAAATAAGTATAATAGATCTACATAAATACAGTATGGCTAAAAATTTAATGAAACCACAATAAACCCAAAAAAACAGACAAAAAAACAAAACAAAAACAAACCAAAAAAAAAAAAAAAACCCAGAAAGGTTAACTATATGCCAATAAACTTAAAAATACAAATAAATAATTACAGTCCTTGTCCCGATGTACTAATAACCAACAACCAGCTCTCCTTGTCAGGTGACCTACATAAATTATTGACTTAAAGACCTCATGCGTCAAAAGTGACAATTCCAATACATATCGTAGTGAATAATTAAATGGAAGAAAAGGCTCTTTATTGTCTATCTGACAAGACTCACAAGGCTGCTCCTCTCCTCCTCCACCACCTCTGGGCCCACTGCGTGCACACACACACACACACACACACACACACACACACACACACACACGCACACACACACACACAGGCGCACACGTGCAGACACACACACACACACACACAGAGGCATGTGCACATGTGCACACACACACACACACACACACACACACACACACACACACACACACACACACACACACAGTGGTCTCTATTCTGGCCACACTCCTCTCCCTGGCTGTCTCTCCCTGGGGTGGCATGTCGGCATATTCTCAATAAAACACCTTCTTAGCAGTAATAGGCCACTGTTCTCATTTCAATGCTCCCAAAGGCCTCATGATAAATTTAGCAGACACACAGTTCAGGCCTCCTGCTCTTCCCCCCACTCACTCGCATCCTGATCCTCAGCCTCTGCGCGCATGCAGTAATTACACACAGCCACTGATGGCTTCAAACAAATGCTATGGTTTTTTCCCTCTCATTCTCCTTTTTTTCTTGATCTTTCATTCTTTCTCTATCACTGTCACTGTCTTTCACATACTAATCATCAATATATTGTTTGAGAGCGGGAAAATAGCAGGAAGAATAAGTGAATTATTGCATGTGTGACAGAATCATCGGACAGCATGATGAAGCATCATGGTTCTCTGTGCTATGACAGACAGCCAGAGAGAGACAGAGAACCAGAGTGTGAGAGAGAGAGAGAGAGTGAGAGAGAAAGAAAGTGTGTGAGAGAAAGAAAGACAGAAAGAAAGAGTGTGAGAAAGAGAGACACAAACAGAGACGAAGAGGAAGAGCGGCAGAGAGAGACGGAGACAGAGACAGAGAGGGGGAGAGAGAGAGAAAGAGAGAGGGAGAGAGAAAGACAGAGGGGAAGAGAGAGAGACAGTGAGAGAGTATGTGTGTGTGTGTGTACGTGCACACGTTAGAGAGGCAGTAAGAGCGAGACACAGAGAGATGAGTTCATGTCTCATCTGGACGCACGTCTAAGCTGATCTGACCGATAGCACTCTGTGACAATGACTGGGGCTCAAGTTACACATTCCAGCAAGCACACACCCACTGACACACACAGACGCGCACACACACACACACACACACACACACACACACTGTACATGCACACACACACACACACTGTACATGCACAGACACACACACATGCACATACAAACAAACACACATGTACAGACATGTAACACTACCTTTAAGTATTTCGCCTCTGTAGCTGTATGCACCCGGAGAGAAATGAGAGTTTCTGTAGGTGGCTGTGTGCTTGCCTGGCGTGTGTGTTCCATATGCATATGTTCTATGTGTGTTATAGAGAGTATTCCGTGTGTGTGTGTGTTCTGAGGTATGGCAGGTATGACGTCGGGGCCCATCTATCATCAAAAACATACATCTCGAACGCCTCCGTCTAAACTAATGCTATTGTTTACTGGAACAGAGCAGCGCAGAGCAGGTGTGAAACATAACAGCGAACAGCTGGTGCACTGAATATAACCTTCATCTGCAAGGCTCCAGCCCCCTGAATGTCACTCATTTCATTAATGCTCAGGGTGTGAGAGGATCTTTAACCTCACCCCTACACCACCACCCACCCACCCACCCACCTCTCCCCCCAATCCCCTGCTTCTCTCTTTCGCTCATTTCTCACTCTATCACTCGTTCCCTTGCTTCTGCATATGCGTTCTGAATCTCCACCGGAGGGGCACGTCTCATTACTGTGTGTGTGTGTGTGTGTGTGCGTGAGCTCAGCAGCTACAAAATGACATCTGCTGATGCAATATGCTCCCGTTTAACTATTAAGCGTGTATTTAATTTAACAAAGAAACAACACATGCTTCTGCTCGTTCACGTTCACGTCTGGGGTTATTGCTAAAAGACTGCATGCTCATTTGGAACAGAGGAAGAACGCACCGTGTTTATAATTGACTAAATATTTCCTGTGCTGGCGAGCCAGCACACACACTGGAGTTTGGCTTTCTTTGTGTTCTGTCGGGCTGTGGTTTTTCAGTTAGTCAAAACATGAACTTTTTCACTTGGTGTGCCGTACAAATGAGGTGGGTGGGGGAACGTTGTTTTCATTATATGCTATTGTGATTTACTCATAACGTGTTTCTTTTGAATTGCCGTCTCTGTGAAAAATGGCTCATCGCAATATTTCGAGTTGGGAAATGACCAAAAGCCTGTACCAACAAATAGGTACATAACCAAAGGTTATCTAAGAACAGTTGCTTCAGCTAAAAACTGGCTTCCTGTTTGCAAATAGTAAAAAATATGTTTAGAGATATATGTTTAGGCATATAGTTGAATAACAGATAAAAAATGAATTAAATGATTAAATAAACAACCACTTTCTAAAATCTGTAGTCTTCGCACATACAAAAAAAAAAAAAAGCCATAAGAAATGGGCATATGTGTGACACGGGCAGCTCATGAGACATGCGGAGAAAAGAGGGAAACTGAGGGAGAAGACGATTGGCCAGTGGCAGTCCTCCATCATGGCTGCCGAGTTCGGTCATCTGTTTTGCGCTAAAATCATTTAGCGCCTAAATTAGCAGTGCCAGGAGTCGGAGCTCCCTGTCCAGAGCTTATGGAAGCCAGTGTTTGCATGCACACACACACACACACGCACAACACACACACACACACACACACACACACACACACACACACACAGTCCTGGCCCTGACATGTTCCTCAACTTCAACACTGTGTGGAAGCGCAAGGAATAAACATCATGGGGGCTGAGCAGAAAACAAGCTGCATTAAATTATGACAAGAAAACCTAATAATCGATGAAGAACCTTGGTCCCTATTTCTGCCAGAGAGTAAAACCACTTTGTATGAGGACATAGTTAAAAACAAAACAAAGCCATTAGGGTCATGAGGCATTGGAGCGTGCGTACTGGTGGTGGGCTGTAATGAAAACAATGATGGCTACAGTTGTGGAATACAGATGTGTGGCAGACTGCACTGTAAACACAAGCTAGACCTCAGACTGCAAAGTCAGGTCCTGAATAGACAGATGCGCCACTCAAACACACAGAAATTGGGAGGGACTCTCACCACCAAGTGGAGCCACTGGAAACGACCAACGGCTTGGGGGGGGAGGTGGGGGGGGCGATGAGAGGACGTAGGGAACGGAGTCAGAAGAGGAGGAGAAGAAGGAGTACAGAGGAGAAGGAGGAAGAGACGTGTGACACTCACAACACCACACTGGTGCACCGCCGATGGATAGGATTGGTGGGGAGGGGGAGAAAGAAAGAAAGGAGGAGGAAAGACAGAGGAGGAGGGGAAGGAGGAGCTGATGTGTGGGTTGCTGGAGCAAGCGGCCGTAGCTGCGGGTGTCTCTCTCAAGCCTGATGTACTGTATATGGCTTGGTGTACATCTATCCATTATCCCCAGAGGAAGCATGAATCACCCGCTAACAACACACGACTGACAACAAGGCACCGTGGCAGCACATGATGTCAGGAGGCAAGACTTGAGGGAAGACCAAGGAAGTAGGAGAGAGAGAGAGAGAAAGAGCAAGAGAGAGAAAGAGAGAGAAAGAGAGAGTGAAGGAAAAAAGGAAGAGAGGGAAAGACAGAGGCACAGAAAAAGGAAAAAAAAAGAAAAATGGGAGAGAGATAGGGGAATAGATGGACAGAGAGTAAGAGTGAGAGTGAGACAGAAAGAGAGAGAAAGTGTGTGAGAGAGAGAGAGAGAGAGAGAGAGAGAAAGTGTGAGAGAGAGAGAGAGAGAGAGAGAGAGAAAGAGAGAGAGAGAGAAAGAGAGAGGAGCTGGGAGGCAGATGTCAGGACTCATCTAAAAAGGTCTGGCGAATGGCAATGTGGCTGTAGGGGCCATGAGTGGAGTCAATGCGACAGCCATCTGATGTCTGAGCCGTCCCTTACCCTCCGCCACAACAGACCGTCTGGAAAAGCGAGAGATGACTTCATCCTGACACAATTACCCAAAGCTGTTTCTAATACACACGGTACACATAATACATTTTTACAATATGACAAGAAAAAACAAACCGTGAGCGGGCTGAGGAAAGAAATGGCTGGGCCTAATCTTTGGTAACAGAGATGTGGAATCGGTGATATGTTGATCATTCCTGACGTGTGATATCAGAACGGGGTAACAAAGACAAATGAAATAAGAATTCATTACCACACAACCTTCTAGCCCCCCCCCCTCCTCTATCTTTCTATCTCTATCTCTCCCTCCCTCTCTCTCTTTCCTTCTGCATCTCCCTCTCTCTCACCCTCTTGCACGTCTGTACGCACACCCACACAATCCAGAGTTTAAACGAACACAGCATTTTAAAACAAACCAACCGGGGACATGAACTAAAGGAAAAAAATGAGCTCAAACCACCTCAGTCCTGACCACAGTGGGCTTAATTTGACACAGTTTCTCAGTTTGATTTTTATTCCTCCCTCTCTCCCTCTCTCTCTCCCTCTCTCTCTCTCTCTCTCCTCCCTCTCTCTCTCTCTCTGACGAGCACTTGGTCCCTAAGCAAGAGCAATATGCTCCTGTATGTCCATGATTCTACTAAATGATGGGATGGCTTGTGACTGAGCATGCTGCTGATTGCACTCCCTCCCTCTTGTGCTCTCTCACTCACTCTCTCATCTCTCTCTCCCTCTCTCTCTCTCTTACTCTCTCTCCTCTCTCCTCTCTCCCTCTCTCTCTCTCACTCTCTCTGATCTCTTACTCTCTCTCCTCTCTCTCAGCGGACCGCATGAGGCTGTCCGCATGGACAGTGTGGGCCTTGATTGCTTTTACTAATTTGAGAGCAGGGGCCCGCGCCCCGGGACTGTATGTAGGCGAGGAGGCGGTGGCCAGCTCCATTGTTCCCCGCTATCACAGCTGGCCTTCCTGCTCGGGACACGGGCCAGGGCGCACGTGTGTGTGTGCGTGTGCGTGTGCCTGTGCCTGTTTGTTTGTGTGCGTGTGCGTGTGCCTGTGCCTGTGTCTGTTTGTTTGTGTGTGTGTGTGCGTGTGTGTGTCTGCATGCGTGCACATGTGTGTGGTGCATGCATGCATGTGTTGGGGACGTCATCACTGTCGCCTAATGTGGACTGGCCCTGGAGTTTGACAACAGAGGTAAGGAAAAGGAGAAGAGAAGGGGATGGAATGGAATGGAATGGAGGGCAGACGAGAGGAGAGGAGTGGAGGAGCACGACAATAAGAATGAAGGGAAAAAATGAGAGGAGAGAAGAGAGCAAAGAAGGAACAAAGACTAGAGAGGGGATAGATAGGAGGAAGAGAGGAAAAGTAATAAAGGAAAAAGCAGACAAGAAAAAGGAGAGTAGAGGAATGCAGGAGAGGAGAGGAGAGGAGAGGAGAGGAGAGAGAGAGAGCATGGGACAAGAAGAGAGAAGCACAGAAGAGGGGAGGAGAGAGAAAAAAAGAAAGGAGAAGAGAGGAGAGAATCACAGAATAGAATGGAAGAAAAGAGGAGAGCAGACGACCTTAAAGGATTGCAGAAGAGGAGAACAGTACAGCAAAGGAGAGGAGAAAAAGACAGGATAGGAGAAGAGATGAGAGGAGAGCAGAGAAGATGAGAAAAAGAATAGGATAGGAAAAGAGAACAGAGGAGAGGAGAGGAGAGCAGAGGAGAGAAGAGGAGAGGAAACAGGAGAGGAAAGCAAAGCAGAGGAGAGGAGAAAAAGAGAGGAGAAGAGAAGATAAGACAGGAGAGGAGGGAAGAGGAGAGCAAAGCAGAGGAGAGGAGAGAAGAAAAAGAGACAATAGGAGAAGAGAGGAAAGGAAAAGAGAAGAGAGGAGGAGGAGAGCAAAGTAGAGGAGAGGAGGAGAGGAGAGGAGAGGAGGAGAGAAGAGGAGGAGAGGAGAGGAGAGGAGAGGAGGAGTGGGCCGGGCTGCTGCACAGGGGCCTGGGAGCTCTGGAGTGGCTCCAGCGAGCTCAGGCACCGACCGCGCTCTAATGACTTACAGATTGCTGCACTGTGGTGTACATGTGTCAGGACAATGCCACGGCTCCACAACAAAAAACAGTAGTTGGAGCGGAGGGGGCAAGCACACACACACAGACACACACACACACACACAGACACACAGACACACAGACACACACACACACACAGACACACACACACACACACACTGATCCTAAGCCAACCAATGACAGTGAGAAAGAGACTGACAAAGATGTGAAAGAGAAACTAAAGTGTGTATGTGTGTGTGTGTGTGTGTGTGTGTGTGTGTGTGTGTGTGTGTGTGTGTGTGTGTGTGTGTGTGTGTGTGAGAGAGAGACTGAGAAAGAAAGACAAAGAGGATAAAAGAGACGGGGGGGCCTGCGGTATATCATGAAACACTCGTCAGGGGACAGCAATTGAAGGCACACGTAGCAAAGGCCGAGAGCCAGCTGAAAAAAAAAAAAAAAAAAAAAAACCTGGGGGAGGAGGGGGGGCGGGGGTGGAAGGGGAGCTGTGGTGGTTAGTGGTGGGGTGCAGTTGGAAAGGTAAAATTTTACACGGCTTTCATAAAGGCTAAAAGCAAAAGCACTTCACCGTTTGACCTGCAGTTGCCCCCTGCTGTGAGACACCACGTGATCTCTGAGCTACAAAGAGGGTGGGAACAGGGGTGACAGGAAGAGAGAAGGAGGGGGGGCGCGAAGGCGTAGAGGGGTGTGTGTGTGTGTGTGTGTGTGTGTGTGTGTGTGTGTGTGTGTGTGTGTAGGCTTGAGGGACAATCTGTGGTTTCCTCCACTGGCTACATGCTTACAACATAGGCCGTTTGCTTGCTTTCACTTCAGTTTTGCCCCATCTACACACAACAGCCACTCTTCCTCAAGATAGCACTGAAACACTCAATAGGCCATTCTTCACCCTAGACTCTACTGCTGCATAGTACAGTACAGTATCTATACAGACACATCTACCTATCTACCTATCTATCTTTATTTATATACACACACAGTGTCCAAGTTTGCCTAAAATGGAGGATGTGTGTGTAAGCAACAATAATGCACTGAAGGGTATCAGAATACCTATAAGCGAGTCATGCAGATAGCAGGAAGAAAGCCTACCAGGTGTGCGTATGGAAAGGTGAAGGCAAATTGCCACAGCTGAACTGCCATCACGGCGGGGTACCAAAGTAACACTGACGACAGCAGAGCAATGACACCAAATGAAGTCAGCTTGGTTCCTAACTGCCACCGTTTTCACTATTTTTTCACACCTTTTATGTGAAGCCATCGTGACAGGCGAGGTGGCGATGAACTGAGGCGGAATTTATTTCCAGGCACAATTAAAGGCAGAATAGGCAAGCTGCTTATCTGCCCATTCGAGCGCCCCGTCGGCACTGGCGAGACCGCGTTGGCGTCGACATCATCATCCCTGCCGTGTGCGGCGGCGGCGGCGGCGGCGTCGCACGTGGCGCTAGGTGGCGGCTGTTTTTTTTTTTTTTTTTTTACCCAAGATGCCTTGCAGCGGTAGGCAGTTAACCTGCGAGGGTCTCTTGGCGGCTCCACAAACGAGGCCCGTTTTCCCCAGCACGCACGCTGCGCGCACACTCCACAGCCAAAGTGGACTATCAGTGAGGGTCTGACAGAATTCCTCCCTAATTACCTATTTCTCCACTCTCGATCCCGCGGCTGGTATAATTAGTTACCTGGGGCTGCAATCCAATTTGAAGTGATGACAAGAAAGTGATCCATGAAAAAGTAATAAGTTAAATCCTATTTCAGCCTGGCTCTAATTAAATGCACATGGAACTAATGACTCAGACCCTACCATTCCAGTGATAACCGTAATTAGCAAGGTGGGAGTCTCTCTCTCGCTTTTTTTGCGCTCTCTCTTTCTCTCTCTCTTTCTCTGTCTCTCCTTCTTTGCCACTGCTAGGTGTAAACGCTGAGGTAAAGTGCCGTGTGAGCCTGTTTAATTACTCGTGTCATTCCGCCGCTAATTTACTCCTGGTTTTTTAACCAGTCAAGTGTGTTTGGGGCTCCACTTGAGTCTGTGCGCTGGCAGATGTTTGCGTGCTCAGGATGCAACCAGCAGGTGCTTTCAAGTGACAACAGGAAGATCTACTGGATTGTACAGAGCGCTGAAAGGAAGAAAAAAAGAAAAAGAAAAAAAACACAGCATGATCAAAACATGTACATGTGTTCAGATCAAAAACAAGCGCTGCGCATTTCATTTGAGTCTTAACATGATTTTAATTCTCATCAGGAAAGGCCTTCTAGGGTTACCTTCATAAGTGTGTTAGTAGGATCAACCGCCACCACTGATGTGCAATTTACCCTTGTAGCTACAGTTCCGTTACAACAATTTAAAATCATCTTTTGACGATGCAGTTGACCTTCTTGACAGGGTTGATCAACATGACAGGGAGAGAAGGCTGATAAGGCCAGATCCGGATCCGGAGAGAATCTTTGAAGGAGCCAACTTCTTGCCTAGTCAGGGTATATGCAGTGGTCCTGAAGTTGAATTTACTACCTTTTACTACACTTTTAGTACTGCTACAATATTTTTTACTACCAACACAACATCAAGCAGCGGCACAGCACTAACCCAGGCATGATTATGGCCTATCCCTCACCCACTACAAGTGTGACACTATCTTGACACATCACACCCGTCATAACTGTTATCATTCAGTATTGTCGTCATTAAAAACAGGGTGCTCCAAAAATATAGGACCCACTTTAAATTCTTATATCTTGGATTATAAAAAATATAAAAAAGTCCCAAATACATTTGTTGTAAAGATGACATTCAGGAGTATTTGATACATAGGTGTAATGTAGGTTTATGTTAAGGGTAGTTTTTGAAAACCAATTTTTTAACAAAAACACAGCCAAGAACACTTCAAACTATAGACCTGAATTAAAAATTATGAAGAAGTCAATAGAAACATTGTTAAGTTAAAATTTGTGATGTATAGGAAAACTGTCAATGATTACAAGTTGTGATGCGGCCTCTGCTGTGTGCTTATTGCACTGCGTGCTTATTCCAATCCTAATGCAGCTTAGGAATTTCATCCTCTCGCGTTGCCCCCTGATAATGGTGTGGACTCTAAAACACATTGTGTATGTAGTCCAAAAATACTTCACCAGTCAAAGATCAATCATTAGCCTACAGCCAAGAGGAAATTTAGACAGCATTTTCAAAAGAGACAAGCACCATTCCAACAGGTGATCCTGTATCGCGTCAATTCAATGCCTGCATGCTGTTACCAACTTCCGTGAGACAGGCGGCGTCATAGTGCGAAGAACTGTGAACTGACTTGTGAAAATTGCTATTCGTGATGAATCTCTGGCTGTTACGGGGGTTGCAGCTCATTATTTTGTTGTTCTGTGCTGAGAAAACTTACATTGCAGAAAAAGTTGAAGAAAACGTACATTTCCCCATTTCACGCTATCACTTTGCTCGAAAACAGCAGCGCCAAGTGGCTACTAGCTAATATCTGAGACTGTCTAATACAGAACGGGCTCTGCTAATATTAACACATGCTACATCAACTTATATCAGCTGAGGTAAAAACATAGACAAAAAGCAGAAAATTCTGTCAGTGCCACTCTGACGCTCTGACAAGCTATCAACTCCGACTCGGATCCTGCTAGCATGTACAGTATATTATATATATATATATATATTTTTTTTAAATAGATTACTTAAAAGACGTAGACCTAAATATTTAGCACAAATGGGAAACTCATAATGAACTGAGGTGGTGATGAAAAATTTACTACCTAAGTCAAATTGCATTTGTTACTTTTTACTACCTTTCAAGGGCCTTCATTTTGGCTGATTTTAATTACTACCTTTAAGTACCGCACGGACACCATGCTAATGACAGAAAGGCAAGGACACTTACTTTCTGTGACAAGGGACGCCTACTTTCTGGCACAAGGATACTTACTGTCTTGGGCTGTACACAGACACAACCTCTGTGTAGTCTCATAGATCAACCAGTACACAACACGTGTGACCAAACTTACCCATGACAAGATATGTAGGTTTTAGTGCTATGTAAATGTACTCAATGACGCATGCGAGGTCAATGCCCATTGACTTCTTGACACTTTCCTTCTGACTACATGTTGGCACTGACATTTGGGTTAATGCAACTTTAAAGATGAGCACAGCACTGTAGGTGTGTTGGTTCGGAGGTGGGACATATTTGCGCCGCTGTTCAGGAGCCTCTTTTTTCAGAAGTCCCACTCTTTTTCCTAAACCACCGACGGCACCAGTCAAAATATAAACCAAGCAACCAAAATGTAAACACCACAGAGGCGGCCTCTGACAATGTGCTTGGATCTTTGCACTGAGCATGTAAGGCTCACAGAAGCAGCACAGCAAGAGGAGAGAGAGAAGGAAAAGCAAGAGAGAGAGACACACACACACACACACACACACACACCACACACACACACACACACACACACACAACCTACCACCACCGCCACCCTAGCTTTTCTTTTCAATAGCTGAGTGACAGGTTGGGCAAGCTCTGTGTATACATTAATAAATTAGAATTTTAATTTTGCCTTTGTCTCGGCGAGAGCAGGGGCCGATTTCCTATGTAGCAACAACTGGCCGTGCGGCGGAATGTGCTCTGCGGGCCCCCTTCCTCCGTTGACCTCTGCTACGCAATTCCCAGCCTGACTCGGGGAAACTGTTTGGTTTGATCCTTTCGACTTATTTGAATCTTGACAAATACGCACACAAGCGAAAGGTCAACGCAGTCATATCTCATCCTCTGGAGCTCTTTCCTAACATCACTATGTATAGAACAAAGACACCCTTTCAGCACCTGACATTGGACCTAGCTGCTACAATGGCTCATTAAAAAAGGGACCCCAATGGGAAAGTGGGTTATTAAATATTACACACACACACACACACACACACACACACCGACACACACACACATACACACACTCACACGTAGCTCTACAGAACAGTCCCCCGTCGTATTAATTACCAAATATGCCCTGAAGTCGTTTGCGATTTCGCAGGGAAACAAAACAACCCCTCTTTATTTAAACAGAGATAGGCATCTGCAGCTGTTCCAACGGCCCTGCCTGAGATGAACGTAAATATTACATCAGATATGGATAGCTGCTCTTATTTAAAGCAGGAGAACAACAACGACGGACAACAGGAAAAAAAAAGGCCCAGTACCGGCAGAAAAATAACAAAATGAGAAGCGGGGGTCCGGATTTGCTTTTTGCATCACAAAGGGGCCTTCCAAATAAACTCCTCTCATCAGCTCCCCAAGGTGTAGGGGTGGGGGTAGTTTGTGTGTGAGGCGGTAGGGGTGTGTGAGTGGGGGTCTGGGCCGGAGGGGTGTTTGCTACAGACTGCCCCCTGCTGCTGGTAGCTGAGAGCAACAGTGCCTTAGCAAAAGTGCTTCACTAGCTAAGGGGGTAGGAGAGAGAAGGGGGACTGCGTTTGCGTGCATAACATCACTATGTATAGGAATGTGTGTGTCTGTGTGTCTGTGTGTGCGTGTGCATGTGTGTGTGTGTGTGTAATACATGTGTGTCTTGTGCGCGTGTATGTGTGTGTGCATGTGCATGTGTGTCTGTGCATGTGTGTGTGTGTGTGAGTGTGTGTGTGTCTGCATGTGTGTATGTGCCTGTGTGAGTGTGCATGAGGGAGGGGGAGAGTGAAGAGGAGAAGATGGGAGAGGAGAAATAAAAAAAGAATGGGCAGTCTCAGATCTCCTCAGCATGAGAAGAGTGCCATCACATTCACATCCCCCCCTCCCTCTCTCTCCCTCTCTGTCCAATGCTGTCTCTCCTCTCATGTGCTGGCTCTCTTTCATCAAGCTGAAGAACACAGGATCCCTCGAGCACCTTACAGGCTATGAAAAAGGGCCCACTCTCAGCCATCAATGGCTTTAAGCAGCCTGACTTGAAACGAAAGACAGACAGAAAGAAAAAAAAAAGATGACAAAAAAGATGACAATGTGATTTTCAGCCCCCCTTTTCTAAACAGGAGGCTCTGCTACGTGAAACTTTAACTCTGGAAGTAAAAATAAACACCAGCAAATAATAAAAAAGGAGGACAGCATCTACGCAAGCAGATGTGGCGAGGTACACCTGACCACGTGTACCCACTGGTAATAGACAGATTGAAGCGTGGTGCGTGCACAGCTCTGCCTGTGATAATTTCCTGTTTATGAAGTTGGGCCTGGTACACTCTGTACTGAGAGGCATGCAGCGGAGCAGCAAGATAAACAAACAATGTGGAGGAGGGAGCACAAATAATATTTCAAAAAGCACACGCACACACCACCACCAGCGGCCTAGGCCTGGTGAAATTCAAACAGAAAGCTTTAGCTTTTGTTTAGCTTTAAAACTGATATCACTGGCCTGTGTGCACATGAATGTTTGTGTGAGTCTGTGTGTGTGTGTACATGTGAGTGAGTGACAGAAGGAAACCGAGAGAGAGAGAGAGAGAGAGAGAGAGAGAGAGAGAGAGAGAGAGAGAGAGAGAGAGAGGGGCGAGAGAGAGAGAGAGAGAGAGAGAGAGAGAGAGAGGGGGGCGAGAGAGAGAGAGAGAGAGGAGAGAGAGAGAGAGAGAGAGAGAGAGAGAGAGAGAGAGAGAGAGGAGAGAGAGAGAGGGGGGCGAGAGTGCACCACTGTGTCAAATACATAAACCATTTAAAAGAAGAAAGGGTAGTTGGAGAATGGCAATGCTTCACCTCAACGTTTCACACAGCACATAAATGTCTGTACAACATCATACCTGTAGCCCAGTCTGTTTCTCGCTGCTTTTAGGGGACTTAATGGCTCCACTCTGCTGCTGATGAGGCTGCTGCTGCTGTTGCTGTTGCTGAAGGAGTATCTGGCGAGCAACTTGTAGAGCCTTTGAGAGAAAAGAGGAGAAAAACAAAAAGATAAAATGGATGAGAAAAAAACAGCCACCCCGCAAAAAGACAAATATTTTTATATTGTGTTTGAGACTTGAGACATTCCCCTGGGGCCATCCTTATTGGCTTTTAACACAACAGATGTAACCCCAATGACAATGTGTTCTTGGCTGAACCGATACAGTTCTCTGCAAAAACAGAGTGCGCAAAGAAACAACAACGAAAAAAAAAAAGTTTTTTTTTCCTTCCCTTTTTTCAATTGTTGTTGCTTCCTTCAAACAAATTTACATAGTTTCCTTTTGGTGGAGGACACGGAGAACAAGCACATGTTGACCAAACAAACTGTGTGTGAATAGGGGAGATGGGGGTGGTTGGGGTGGGTAGGTTCAGAGGGGGATTTTTTCGGGTGGCAGAGTTGACAAACAGCGAACACATTTATTTTACAGCTGATAAGTGGCGCTCGGAGTGGACAGGAAAGTCAAGAGTAACTACTGGTTGCTGTTTTTTCTTTTTTTTTGTTCTTACTCTTCCCTCTCTCTCTCTCGTCTGTCTGCTCTGACCCTCACCCTCCAATCCCTCCCTCCCTCCCTCCCCTCCCTCCATCACCCGCCCCCCCCCACCCCCCCCCCCCCCTCCAGAAAGCAAATAAAAGGTTTATTGCAGCTCCAAATATCTGCTAAAGGACACGGCCTTCTCAGTGGAAAACAAAATACAGTGCAGTCACATGTTTATTGCTCCAGCTACTCCCTTTTCCCTTACGATAAATAATCAAACATGCCATCCAGAACAAACAAAGCCGGAGAGCTGGGAAAAACAGCGCTCATGAAACCGACACTGATACCAAGAAAAGCAAAGCGCATGTTCCCACAGCGCACCGCCCGGCCGGCCTCACACCTACACCAGTAAACCATCTGAGTAAATAGCGCCGCTCATTCTTTCCGTGTTCCTCAGACGATTACTCCTCCCAATTAAACAAACAGTTCAGGGGCACGGCCAACAAAATGTCGCCCCGAGGCTCCGCGGTGGACGCTCCCGAGGCTCCTTTTCGGCCTCACGGCGAAGAGCTTGACGAGTTTGGTTGATTGCCAGGTGGCCGAGGTAGAGAAAGAAAGAAAGCAAGAAAGAAAGAAAGAAAGAAAGAAAGAAAGAAAGAAAGAAAGGCATGAAGAGTACAATGGCTTTGAGATAGTGGGAGAAGGAGGGAAAGAGAGAGACAGACAGAGAAAGAGAGAGAGAGCGAGTGAGTGAGGAGGAGAGAAAGAGGTGAAGGTGGCTGGTAAAAAAGGGTGAGCGCAAGGAAAAGAAAACATCCTAGCTGTGGGGAAAAAGGACAGAGGAAAGCCGAGGGAAAGACAGAGAGGAGGGGGACGTATGGAAAAAAAGAGGAGAAGGGGGGGGGAGAGGGAGAGATAAAGAGCATGGAGAGCAGCTATCTGCCGTGACTCACTGACTTGGAGGCTTGGTAATAGAGAAGCTGTTGAGAGAGGAGACTGGGTCTCTGGGTCTTGGCAAGGCCACACAGCTGTGCACCTGAGGGCAGTGGAGAAAGGGAGGGAGGGAGGAGAGGGAGAGAGAGAGTGAGAGAGAGAGAGAGAGAGAGAGAGAGAGAGAGAGAGAGAGGAGTGGCGGTTGAGTGTGCAAGTGGTGTGTGACAGAGCAAGAGAAAGAGAGAGAGTATGTGTACGCATGACCCTTCAAAAAGAACAGGGCTGTGGGATGACATCATGAAGCAAGAATATGACCACAGGCTAAGCAGAGGCTGACCCCCACTACACAAACAAGCACACACACACACACACATGCACATGCACACACACACACACACACACACACACACACACACACAATACACACACACAGACTATGATACACTCACACACAAACACACACCAACCTTATCAGACAGCTCTTACATTACAGCACATGTCATAGGGCAGAGCTACAAGTGAAAGGAATTCATTAGAATTCTGGGAGTGAGTGTGAGTGTGTTTGCAATTGCTCGGCTATGAACTGTGTGTGTGTGTGTGTGTGTGTGTGTGTGTGTGTGTGTGTGTGTGTGTGTTCACAGTCAGTGCTCCAAATTTCATCTGAATTTTTGGAGGGGAGCCCCCTGCCTACACAGCCACACAGTTTGGCCTTTAGTGATGACTGATCCTCCCTCCCACACAAACCAGTGCAGAAACGCCACATGCAAAATAGAGGGGGAAAATGAGCTATATATAGCACAGAATCAAATATGAATGGATGAGCAAATACTGAGTAAGGCATAACAAGGCAATAATGAGGCTTTTAAGTTAAGAAGTACAATACATAAAGTCGGTTAACTTGGATTATAAGCATTACTGAAGAAACATTATCCGTTTAAAAAAAAAAAAAACTAGTCGAAGCAGGTTTGAAGCTATTCTGAGAGTTTGCACTTTCTGGTGTATCAGGGAAAGTATGTTTATACCTGTGTGACAAGACATTAAAGTATTGGATTGTCTCTTGAGTTCGACAAACAACAAAAAAAAGAAAGAGAGGTGTGGCGCAAACAAAGGCCTGTCTGACTGGCATTGGAGATTGGCATGGGAACATACGAGCACAAATAATAGGGAAAAAAAAGAAGCCATGTCCTGTTTGTTTGTGGGTTTGATTTATGACACGTGAATGCGAGCGGTGCAAGCGGTTGGGTTTGCCAGCAGGTGGGGTGGGGAGTGGTAGGGAGCAGGATATTGTAAGTAAAACAGGATGAGATGTAGGTGTGGAGGTCACATGCTGATGGAGACATATGGCAAGGCTGCGTGGCATGGACGAACCCATGCATGCTAATCTTTTCCCCCAGCGCCTCGGTCAACAAGGCAATTTAACGATCTGCTAACAGCGCAGCATGTTAGCCCGTGAAGCGGACCTGACACAAACAAGCAACACGGTCCCAATGCCACCGCTTGCTTTTCTCTCTCAGCTCCCTTTCCTCTTTCTGTCCCTTCGCACACTTATATCATGGGGCTTGAAGGATAAGGTTTACACAGATCTATTCTTTTTTTTCTTCTTGAAAAACCGTTGTTGCAACTCTGTCTGTTTCTTAATGGTTTGTATTGATGAAGTGATTCAGCGAGGAGAGAGAGACAGATAGAGAGCGAGCAAGTCAGACACAAAGGAAGACAGAGACAGAAGATAAAAAGCAAAAGATGGAGAAAGTAAGATAAATACTGAGAGAGCGACAGACAGAGAAAGCGAAAGAGAGAGAGAGAGACAGAGGGCAATGTAATGTCTGACTGAGGCACTTTTGAGCACACAATGAGATGAGAAATGGGGCGACTCTGGGAAGCGGGTGCCATGGCTGTGTTTCCGAGGTGAGACTGACTGGAGGCAGTGGAATGATTTGCAGTTTTACAAGGCGACTGTAGCTGCCTGGCTTTCTGGAGTGTTAATGCCGGCGCTAAAATAACCCATTGTGAGCTGTCACTGTGATGTTTACACTGCACTCACACTTCTCCCCCTTCTCCTTTTCTCTCTCTCTCCCCCTCCTCTCTCCCTCTCTCGCTACACAGGGCCTCCTGCTCTTCTCCTCTTTCCCCCCCATGTTTGATCTCGCATTCAAAAGGTAGCGGGTAGCTTGATCGACGTTCACATCGAGAAACAGCTCCTGACGGCGGCGATAAACTGCCAGCGGATGACAGGCCGGAGCATCTGAAGCCCGCGTAGAGATGGAAAGAGAAGGGGGGAGGGGGGGCAGGGGGGAACAGCATGTCGTCTGGGGCACTACAATAGCACAAATCAGGAGACATATTAGGCAGAATTTGATCAGATACAAAAACAGTTCAAAGAGGTATAATGCTAACAGATGACTGAGCTACGAAAGGCTGGCAATGCTCCTTGCCAGGAGCCGCTGCTGTGTTCTAATGGAATTGTGTAGAATACAAAACAGCAAACGTTTTCTGGTAGAGCAGAACATCGTCAACGTAGACATGACAACGTTATCCTTTATGAGTGTTTCAGTGACACATGTTCAGTGCCAGGAGTGTGGCTCACGTGAAGGACAGTCAAAAAGGGAATCGTATGGCAAAAGTCATTTCACATCAGACAAATCCTTCATTAAAATTCCTTGTTAGGATTATTTCTCTCTCAGGCCTGGCACGTGAACACACACACATACACACACCGCACACACCACACACACCCATATACACATACACTCGCACAAGCACGTATCAAACAAACCCTCCAGGTATTATTTCTGATTAGAAAACACCCTCGAGGACCCCTGTCTTATCGCCAACAAAGACGAAGCAACTTGGTATTCTTGTCACTCACAATCCCCTTTTTATTTTCCTTTTCAAATATGTTCAAGAGTTCACACCTTAACCCCGCGTTAATGGGTTTGACTCAATAAACATTGAGCGGCTGATCTGCATCTGTTTTCACACCATATTAGTACCACCAAAAATGAATTTAAAGGAAGAAAGCAAAGAAAGAAAGAAAAGAAGAAGAAAGAAAGACAAGACAAAAAAAGAAAAAAGGAAGGACAGTGAGAGAGACACAGAGAGAAGGGAGGAATGACAGAAAGAAACAGTAAGAGGGCAGTGAGTGAGTGAGACAGAGAGACAGCGAGAGAGAGAGAGAGAGAGAGAGAGAGAGTAGAGAGAGAGAGAGGAGAGAGAGAGAGAGAGAGAGAGACAGAGACAGAGACAGAAAGACAGAGAGCGACTGACAGACAAAGAGAGCAACAACAGGCTGCCCTTATGTCCCAGGGCTATCTAGCAGTGATAAGGGAATGGCTAAGTACTAGATGTCTTTATATGCTGTCTGCACATGCGGATTATTTACAGACGCTGAGTTTCCTGCAGCTAAAGCCAGCTCTGGGTGCCTTACAAATCCCAGCTCAGAGAATTACTCCACTGAGAAGTTCTTTCTTCCTTTTTTCCTCACACACATACCCCCATTCACTCCACTCCTCTCCTCCATCCTCGTTTCCCAGCTCTCTCATTCATCCAGCACCTCCCCCAAATAAAAAGCATACAAACAAGGGCCACATCACTTGTGGCCTAGTCACACACAAAATGACAACACAGGACCAGAGTCCAACTTGGTAAATAAGAGCATACACACAAATAAAAAGAAAAAGAAAAATGATTTATCACCAGGAGGATATTTTAATAGCAGGGCAAAAAGGCTCGGGAGAATGTGTCCTCTGTTTCAGAATGGATGACAGGATGACGGGTGGGAGAGAAAAAAAAAGTAAAAAAAAATGACAAAAAGGCCAAAGAGTGTGGGTTTGTTAGCAAGTGAGAGGTCTCCTTTCAGCCAGGGGGGTCCGCGGGGAACACTGTGGTGAAAAACGAGGGGTCTGGGTGTTTGTTCAGGCCCATCACGAGGAGAACGAGCCAGGGGGAGGAAGACCGCTCCCTCCCTCCCTCCCTTGCTCCCTCACTCGCTCGCTAGCTCACTCGCTCGCTAGCTAACTCGCTGGTGGCCTCCCCTCCGACGCCGGGGAGAACCTTGAATGTGAAATGGATTCAAACAAATTGGCCCCTAATTGCTGGGAGATGTGCGCGCAGGTGTAAGCGGATCCCTGCGGCCATGGCGGTGCAGAGTGCTGTGGAGGCGAGAGGGGAGGAGAGGACCAGATGAGGCTGTTTACTCAGGCGCTGGAGTTTATTAGGTGGGAGGGAGACAGGAGCTCTCTCTGACCAGCCAGGAAAAACATGACTAGCAGCTTAGTGCGCTACATACTTTTTAGTCTGTGCAAAGAAAAAAAAAGAAGTGTCCTTTCTTTCACAAAATACAGCCACACCTTTGCACTCTTTGTGTGTATTCTCTGCAGGATTACTTAGCCAAGTCCGAAATGTCAAGGTTATCGGTTTGACTTTCAGAGGGCAGTGCCAGACACCTCAACTTACCTTCCCCAGAATCATCAGTCCGCTCAACCACCCCCCAGCTCTGAGAGACCCACTACAAAACACCCAGCCCAAGCACTCCTATTGCCATTCCCCCACACCCCATCCCTGCCTACCCAAACATCCCGCCACCGCTTCTCCCGCGTCCACACATGTCTCTAGCTCTTCCACCTGCTTTGGGTGACACATTAATTCCCACCCACGGAGTGCTGCCTCGTCGTAGTGGCTGGCGTCAATTTGGCAAAATTGCCAGCCATTGTCAGGAGAGGGAGAGAGAAAGGGAGAGGCACGCAGAGAGATAGAGATGGAAAGAGGGAAAGAAAAAAGCATCTCTCTACAGCTTGGTGTGTGATACAGCTTGGAGTGACAATCACTATATGTTTCACAAGAGGTTACCAAAGGTGGTCTGATGCACCAAACACCAACAAGCACCCAGAGGATTCACTTAGCATATGTATACTTTAGACCCCCCCGCCCTAATTTAAATGCATTCGCTAACACCAACATGGGCTACTGTCCTGTGCACAAGCGTGAGCGGACAAGTGGAGAGAGGTAGCACGTCTATTTATATTAATTGCTTTTCCTTCTTCTTCTCCTCCTCCTACCCCTCCTCCTCTTTTTCCCCCCTCATCCACCTCTATGGATAGCCCTGAAATCAGCAATGCAAAGCAGAGGAGGCTTGGCTTTTTCCCTTAAGTATATAATTAATGCCATTTCCAAAAAGCCTCTCCCGTATGGAAAGCAGGGACCCAGGCTCAAACCCCGCACATTCGTGGGCCCTCGGAAACTCGCTCTCCATCCACTGTTTAGATTTCCAGACTAATTCATGTCGAATACATAAATAAATCAGCGTTTCATACCCCTACTTCAAACCATTATACTACCACCCCCCCAACTCCATCCTTCACTTGCTGCTCTGTTCAACTCATCTATTAATATTTATGACAACACTAAACATTTCAAATTGCTATGTTTAAACAATATAACAGTGCGGCGTGCAAACATCACTATGTATAGTGTGTGTGTGTGTGTGTGTGTAGGGGGTTTCGAGAAAGGGTAAAGGGGGAGCTGGGGGTCAGCAGTGTTCATCATGTGCAAACTGCCTTGAGCCCCCCAGTGGCTCCTGCAGCGAGGCAGACAACCTGGGGGCCTGCCGGGCCCCTCTAGGTCCCGCCTGCCCCAGCCACAACCCCCCCAACACCCCAAACCTACTACCACCTCATAGTCCCAGCGGCACTTCTTTCCAATTTCACCCAGCATTCAGCTGGACTACCCCCACCAGCCCACTCCCACCCCACCACTCCCGACGCATCTCCTGACACTTTTACATTAAAGCCAATGCTCATCTCACGATTACACTCTCTCCCATCAGCCCCCCTCCCAACCCAAGGGGAGCCTTCCTCCACCTTGCCCTTGTCTTGCTGGTGGTAATGTGAGAAAGGGGGTCCATTTCATCCTTCCTCTCGTTTTTTTTTTACCCCTCTCTCTCTCTCTCTCTCTTCCCCCTTCTAAAATCTCTTTTCACCACCTCCGATCACCCATAAATAACTCGCCCCCTAGCCTGTCGGCCTTGATTTCATTAACAAGATAAGGGAAGCCATTTATTGTTTTTAACCCGGCCTCTTGCTTTTCTGGAGCTGAAACGCATGAAAAAGCTTCAAGAAAAGGGGGAGTGAAGAGAGAAAGGCTGCTCCTTTTTAACGCTCACCTGGAGGAGATGTCTTTAAGGGAGACAATTTGCAACTTGGGAAGCGCCACTTACTTTGATGCACTCAAAGGATAGAAACATCCCGAGGAGCGAGAACAAAGGAGAGAATTGCTCAACTGAAAAGGTATGCGTACGTGCAAGTGTGTGTGTGTGTGTGTGGGAGCATATGCCTGTGTGTATGTGTGTGTGCGTGTGCGCATGTGTGTGTGCATATGAGAGCATGTGCGTACGTGTGTGTGTGTGAGTGTGTGTGCGTGTGTCAGTATGAGAGCATATGCATGTGTGTGTGTGTGTGCATGCGTGTGTGTACGTGAGTATGTGTGTCTGTGTGTACGTGTGTGTGTGTGCGTACATGTGTGTGTGAGTGTGTGTCTGCCAGGCAGGCAGGCTGCTGGAGGTATAAAAGTTGACATCTCTCATCGCGGCAAGACAGACAAAAGCGGGATGGCTGAGATCACTGCCTGTGCCCCCGAGGCTCAGCATTAGGGAGGCTGTTTAAGACACGCTGCGTTTAATGTGTTTATTCAAAGCCCAGCTTTCAGATGGAGATACGGGTTGAGGGGTTGTAGTCGATGGGACTTCATAAACACCACAGGGGTCGTGCCAGTTTACCCCCATCTCTCTCACACACAGACACACAAACACACTCCTCTCTCTCTCACACACACAGACTCACACACACACTTCTCTCTCTGCTCTGATATGCCTCTCCCTTGGCTCCCAGCATGCTCTTGTGGTGGCGTGGCATGCGGTGTGCCCTGGGCTTGTGATGGTGTCGAAGGGGGGCTGGTGGTTGTGGCGGTGGTGTGTGTGTGTGTGTGCGAGAGCTGCGCAGTGCGACAGTATTTACTAACGCGCTTATCTTGTCCGGTGACAGGCAGAATCAATCAATCAGCGACGGGGGCCCGAACGCACGAGGGCCAGGCATTCCAGGCACATCCCCTGCTCCCCGCTCACAACCCCTTCTCTTCCTTTCTCTGTCTCTCTGGGGCCCGGAGAGAGAGATGGGGAGGAGAGAGAGCGGGAAGGAGAGAAAGAGAGAGAGAGAGAGAGAGACAGAAAGAGGGGGGGGGGAAGAGGAGTGCCAACCGGAGCCAAATTTGATCAACAAGCGCTGCTCCCCTGTGCCACAGCAATCTTCGATGAAGATGATATTACGTGAAAGTGAGCAAAGTGATAAAGACAGCACAGAGAGCAGGGGAGAGAGGGTGAGAGAGAGAGAGAGAGAGAGAGAGAGAGAGAGAGAGAGAGAGAGAGAGAGAGAGCGCTCCAGGTGGAAAGCTTTCTTCCTGCCTTGGAAGCCTCCTCTTAAAGGGCCACTGCGCCCCTTTTCGGAGAGCAGAAGGAGGATGAGGTTGGGAGGGGTGGGGTTGGGACGTTGGGTGGGGTGGGGCTGAGGGAGGTCCGTGCTCACATGAAGCTCATGAGGCGGATATGATATCTAATCATCATCTCATTATGATCAGGAGATGGCTGCAAGCTAAACAAACCTCGGCAAACAAACCAGGCGTGAGAAGTCAGGTTTCCGATTTTCGCTGAAATGACATTTAATTTTGTTCCTTTTTTTTTTTTTAACACTGAACCACACAAGACAAACTGTCATCCACTGCAAACCACCTAAAGCAAATAGCAATTAAACACTTACTACAGACAGGCAATTTACATCAGCAAGAAATTGAGAAAGACACACACAAAAAGAGAGAGAGAGAGAGAGAGAGAGAGAGAGAGAGTGAGAGAGAGAGAGAGAGAGAGAGAGAGAGAGAGAGAGAGAGAGAGAGAGAGAGAGAGAGAGAGAGAGAGACTGTGTGAGAGAAAATGAGAGAGAAGGAAAACATACTGACATGTATGCAAGTTTTGAAATCCTACATAATTAGCATTCAAGGGGTGAGGGTAAACAAACAGACGCCAAGTCGGCAGAGTGAAGAGGCCTTAATTAAGAGCACCCATGCTGGTGTAAACATTTGAAGAATAAACCTTGAGTGGTGTGCCTCTACTCTGTTGCCCTACAGTTATTTTACATTATTCAATCCAAAATACCATCTCTCTGATTCAAACTTTCTCACTCCCCCTCTTCTCTCCCTTTTTCTTTCGTCCTCTCTCTCCCCCTGTCTAACTCGCTTTTTGCATTTTAATGTTTAATAAGGCCCATGGCTATCTGTGGGCACAATTATTAGATATCCGCAGAGAGAAATTGAAAATTAATTGTACTCTCAATTTTGTAGGACTGTTTGACGCAGAGGCGAATAAGAGACGGCGCTCGACTCGCAGAGTCTGAGAACTTCTGAGGCACTGAGAGAGAGAGCTTCTAATGTCACCTCTTTATATGCAGGAAATAACAATGGCATTAATGCCGTCATTAAGAGATTATTTACAAACGACATCACTGATCCTGCCGTATCGCCACCAGGATTAGGCTGCTGCACGACGCAATAATTACGGTTCCCTTTTCAGACGCCGACAAAACAAAACAAGAACCAAACAAACATGCTGTGTGTGAGATGATAATAATGGCCTACTGTGATACACAAAGATATTGTTAACAGAGCAAAAAATATTGACAGGAAGTGATGTCGATCCGTACCGACATCAGGGAAATCACCCTGTCCCTTGTTGTCTTTTGTTTCTCTGAGTCTCTATGACACAGATACACACACACAGATAAACACACACACACACACACACACACACACACACACACACACACACACACACGTTCCCACACCCATACAATGAATAATAGACTCAGGAAGTGCACATTTGCATTTTGTGCATACATGCACACATGCAAACATGCAGCACCTGGACGCAGGGCACAGTGGAGCAAAAACGTGTGTGTGTAAAGTTGTGCAACATGTTAACAACATAACATTTCAACAAGGCAACACACA
The DNA here is from genome assembly GCA_027475355.1 of Coilia nasus. Taxonomy (NCBI): domain Eukaryota; kingdom Metazoa; phylum Chordata; class Actinopteri; order Clupeiformes; family Engraulidae; genus Coilia; species Coilia nasus. The sequence continues at coordinate 6,307,798 of CM050211.1, forward strand.
GCCAACCCGCATAATATTCTGCATTGCTGAAAAAACGGAAACCGATTGAATGTTTGCGTCATGAACGTCTCGAATGCGAGTGTGGTGGATGTTGCAGGGTGAGGGTTTACCTGTAAGCTGGCTGCAAGGTGATGGTTCACCTTTAGCTAGATGCTATCCTTGACCCTGTGAAGCCCCCACAGTCCTCAGTGTGCTGCTTCCCAAGTACTGTGGCTCCCACCAGGGCGATAAAGGCCGTGTTGCCTTCCATATGCCTCACCACCCCCCAATCCCTGGTCTCTCCTTCTCTCTCTTCTTCTCGCGCTCTCCCCCCCCCCCTCTTTCTAAACAACACCCGGGAGCTGTGCTCTGCCTTTGTCCACTCCCCTCAGTCCTAACGCATGTCATCCAGGTCTAATCAAGCAGAAAATGGTCATAAATATTTCTTTCTGCTAGATTTCACATTCACATTTCATGCAGGGACATGATATTTTCACCCACAACCCCCCACCCCAACCCTCTAAACGACCACCTACCTCCAGGGAGCACCTTAATGCAAAAAACAGTTACTTATATTCAAGGCTCATGTTCCTTTAGTAAAATGCAGAACGTAAGAACATATTTCCACATTCAAGAAGGCATGGGGAGTCAAGAGAGTAAGAGAGAGAGAGGAAGACAGAGGAAGAGAAAGAGAGGGGGGGGGGGTTGAGAGAAAGACAGAAAAGACAGAAAGAAAAAAAAAAGAAAGGGAGAGAAAAAGAGGGAGAGAGACAGAAAGAGAGAAAGACAGAGGAGAGAGAGAGAGAGAGAGAGAGAGAGAGAGAGAGGGAGGCAGCAGGGGAAGTAGAGAGGTGCTGAAGGGTGGGGGGCAGAAAAGGCATAAAGGCCCGTCTTATTTTCTGTGCCATTTGCTGGCTAGTGCTTCCACAGCCATCCTATTACATCATGTCAGAGATTGTAAACAACCAAATAACAACACGCCACTGAAGCCCACAGCAAGGCGCCAACACGCAGCCCTGTGTTCCAGGACGCAGAGAAAGGAGGGGTGGGGTGGGGTGGGCTGAGGGTGAGGGTGAGGGAGGGGGAATATCAACAGTGGAGGCTGGCTGCTCCCCTGTCTCTATCCGCGCCACAAAACATTTGTTTTTGCATTGTCCATGTAAATAATATATCACATTTGCACGCTCGCTTTTTCTAGTTTTTTTTTTTTATTCCACCGGCGCCTGTTTCCTTGGTAGTTTGTTTTGGTTATTTATTTATATGTCGAAGGAATGACAAATGGCGGGCGGGGGATTTGTGCGTGTGGGCGGGGGTGGCTGGCCCTGGTATTTATGGCAGCCGTCAGTCATGGGGGGGGGGGGGACCTGGCTACTGTTACGTTTTTATTTATGGCCACACATCTCGCCGTCATGGCCGCCACCTCTGCGCTGTGCTGTGCTGTGCTGCCTCCGACGCCACGCATCATTTTCTAAATGGTACACAACATCTCAATAGAGGGTCCCCTACCCTCCTCACCCTTACACACACACACACACACACACACACCAATCTCCCTTTTAAAATACAGCACAGGGGTGCCTCTCCTCACAGCAGAGGTCATTATTAATCACGACACACAGAGATGGAAAGCCCAAGTCAAATGACTGAGGTACCATTGAGACAGGTCTTTTTTCTCTTCAGCCATTTTTACATCAGTGGTTTGTGTTGTGTTTATAGTTATATATTTACTCTGATGTATTCCCATGTCACTAAAAGCAGTCATAAAATGGACCGGCGCGGGGTAACGTTGACAGTTAGATGTCAAACATCACCTGGGCTACCACTGACATGAAAACTTCAGCAGACACATTACTGGCACTGTAAAACACAATAACTAAACAAACGCACAGGCACAAACAGACCATTAACGTAACAGCCACCAGGATACAATTACCTGCTGTCAGTCATTTGGTGCCCTGTCTGTGCTCGGGTATGCCGTGTGCTGGGAAGTACACACCTCACCTGTGCTTCCCTCAAGGGGCGGGGGTGCCAGACAAGGCTGCTAACTAACCAGTGGAAGTCAGCTAGGTGTGGACTGCTGCTGCGTGTGTGTGTGTGTGTGTGTGTGTGTAGGGGTGTGTGTGTGTGTGTGTGTGTGTGTGTGTGTGTGTGTGTGTAGGGGTGTGTGTGCGTGTGTGTGTGTGTGTGTGTGTGTGTGTGTAGGGGTGTGTGTGTGCGTGTGTGTATGTATGTGTGTGTGCGTGTGTGTGTGTGTAGGTGTGTGTGTGTGTGTGTGTGTGTGTGTGTGTGTGTGTGCGTGTATGTGTGTGTGCGTGTGTGCGTGTATGTGTGTGTGCGTGTGTGCGTGTGTAGGTGTGTGTGTGTGTGTGTGTGTGTGTGTGTGTGTGTGTGTAGGGGTGTGTAGGTGTGTGTGTGTGTGTGTGTGTGCGCGTGTGTAGGGGTGTGTAGGTGTGTGTGTGTGCGTGTGTGTGTACAATCCCACCACCACCACCCTCCCCCCCAGGCCTCTAAGGTGCCTGCGAATGGGACGTTTGGTCCGGAGTCCCCCGGTGCGCTGTCGTTCAGAGCCGGCACTGAGTCCTGTCCTGATCCCGGCGCTCCTGAATGAGAGTTGAGTGTTTAGGAGGCTCAGCAGCCAGCATCCTGGTCATGAATAAGACATAAAACAGAAGCTCCGCTACAGCGTTTCTGCATTAGCCTCTGCCAGCTTCCCTGTGCCACTACCAACTCACCAACCATCCCCACCCCACACCCACACGTGCCACCGTAACACACACACGCGCACACACACACACACAAAGTCCATGCTCTCTAGGTTAGCTCCAACACCTACGGACCAGGCCCCCGGGAGGCCCAGCGCAGATGCCTTAATCTGAGTGGAGTGCCCGCTACACGGATTAGGGCTTTATTGAAACAAATAAGTGTTTTAATGGGAGAGAGTCCCAGTTTCAATTTCACCGCCTCGTTTAACCCTTATCTGCCCAATTCCTTGGGGCCCATTCTATGTTAATTGGATCTACACTGCTCTTGCATTGGGGGTGTTAACAAGCGCAGTCTATGAATATTAATTACCCAGAAGTTTTGTGTGGAGGAAAAATACTTTTCCTGATACATATTAATTCTATGAAGTTTTTAAAGTAGAACTCTCATTAAAAATGTATAAGCCCCTGTGCTTCTACATGCTCCCATGAGAAGCAGTGCATCCTTAGCTTCATCCCTAATAAATTGGGTCAAATTGGCCAATCTCAAACCAAAGCGCATCTCTCCTAAAAAGGCACGATTATTATTCGACAATGTGTAAACATTCCAAACCAGTGTAGAGTGCCTCTTAAAAAAAATAAATAATAAAATTCCGCTTCAATGTTTTGACAATCGCCATTAAGCCCAAGTAGGAGTTGGCCCTCCTGGGGCACTTTGTTGAAGAAAAAGAAAAATGGCTGCTTATTTATAATGCTAAACATACAAGCTGCCCAACTCTCATAACAAAACAAGTAAGAGTGAGTATTTTTTGTGTGCATGCAAGGGAGCAACAGCATGGCCCCAGATTAAGCACTTATGTGTATACATATGTGGGAGACAGAAAAATACTGAGGAGGAATACTGGATGAGAAATAGATACTGAGAAAGGAAACGTGTATGTGTATCTGATAATAAGGAAGAGAATGAGAGAGTAAAGGATAGTGAGAGCGATGGAGGAGTATGTGTCTCAATAACTGAAAGAGAGAGACAGGGAGAGTGAGTGTTACTGCAAGAGAGAGAGGGGGGAGAGGAGGAAGAAGGAGAGAGAGAGGGCGAGAGAGAAAAGACAGAGAAAAAGAGAGGGGAATGACAAAGGGATGGAAAGTAAAAAAATGTGTTAGATAAAAAGAAGATAGTAGAGTATTTGTATAAGTGTATCTGTAAGAGAGGAAAAGACAGAAATGAAGTCTGCTTGTTTGTGTGTGTGTATCTGTGCCTAAGAAAAAATGAGTGAAGGAGAGAAAATAAATATACGTGTGCGGTACAAGAGGCCACTACTCTGGCTGCAGTACCCACAATGCATTAGCCCCAAATCTTGCCACACACAACACATCGAAGCAAAATGGGCCCACCCACACCCCCACCACCCTCACCCCTAACCCCACCACCACCTCTGTTGCCATCGCCGCCTTGCCCGGCCCTCGCTGAGCCTGTGCTCTACCCGTGCCAGCTGCTCCACACACCTGCTCTGTTTAGAGTTCCCGCTCTTTCTCCCTCTCTCTATCTCTCTATCTCTCTTTCTCCCTCTCTCTATCTCTCTTTCTCTCTCTCTCCGGCACAACAAGCGGGCACAGACGCCTTCAGCGGCCATCAAAGAGCATCCGGCCGCGGCACAATGAGAGCTACTTCACGCTTCCTAATGATACCAGCATGCAGGGGGAATCATTTACATAGGGCGCCCAGTGGGTCCCCGATCCCCCCAGTCAGCCAGGCACACGCAAACATACACACACACACACGCACACACACACACACACACACACACACACACACACACACAGATTCATACAAAAGAAGATGAAGAAAAAAAGCCTTACATCATCCACAGTAAATATGGGATGCCGAACAATGGGCCATCTACAACACTCCATTACCACACACACACACACACACACACACACACACACACACACCCTACTCTTCTTTTTCCATGCGGTGACCGTTTGACCTGAAATCCATTATCAGGCGCGTCTCTTTCATGTGGCCGGGCCGACTGACTGAGCAGAGAGGAGCGCAGCTAAGCTGAGCTTCATGGCACGCCATCTTCTGTTCCCAACTGAGCAGTCTTGCCACACACACAAACACACACACACACACACACACATAGCCGTGCAGCCCGCTGTCCCCCACCCCCCCCCAATACACACACACCGACATGCAGCACCCCCACACACAGCCATGATGCAGCCTTGCTGGGGCACAGAGGAGGGGGAGCTAGTGGTAGGGGTGGGTGAGTGAGTGGGTGAGTGAGTAAGGGTGGGTGGGTGGGGGTAAAGGGGTAGAGAGAAGAGCCTCTCTGATTACCTCACTGTCAAACAACTCCGTCTGAAGATCCCTTTAGCCCTGCCTAACCCACAACCCCACCATCTCCACCCCACACCTCCCCCCCCCCCCCCCCCCCCCCCCCCCCTTCCTCCTCCTCCACCTCTCTGCATCACCTCTGCCCAAACGTAAAGAGGAACGGGTGGAGGGGGAGGTAGAGGCAAGGGGAGGGGCGTGGGCTTAAACATCATGTTAACCCATGAATCAGTCAAGATTTAGGGGATGGGCTGGATCAGCTCCGTGCTCTGGGTTGTGCCTTTGTAGGTGCTTTGGAGAGTTGACCTGACAGAACAAACTATGAAACCCGTCTCTTTTCCCCTTTCTTTTCTCTTCATTTCTTTTTTTTATAGGAGGGATCGTCTGACCGCTGTGAAACGTGGAGCCCTGACAGAAAGGCGATATGCAGAGATGATGAGCTCCCTCCTCTGACTATCAAAGCTGGAGACGACGGGAGAGAAAAAAAACAGAATAAGTGATACCTGCACACAAGTATTCTTTTCTTGGAAGAGAAATATTGCCTGTAACAATTAACTCTGAAAAGCAATATAGTTCAATTGTGGTAGGCTCCAGAAATCTCTCAGTGCGAAATTAAAAACATTGTTCTGTGTGTGTGTGTGTGTGTGTGTGTGTGTGTGTGTGTGTGCGTGTGTGTGTGTGTGTGCATGTGTTTTTCCTTTTCCTTCCTTACTTTGTAATTATTTTTTTCTTTCGTCTGGCTACATACAAGCCCCATTAATGTTCAATTTTCATCTCCATCTGTAAGATTATTAATCAGATCACACATCAATTGCCACATCCAGCAAAGAAATTCACGCCCGTAATAAATCTGTCATCTGTTCCTGGATAAAGACAGATGTTGCAAGTTGTGTGATAACATAATTAAACTGTTCTGTGAGGGATTCCATAAAATTATTTAAATTGGACGAGCACTATCATTTTAGCAATAAAGCAATTTGGGGCAATATGAGGTGTCAAAATACACTGATCTTATCCACCCCTCAAGATTTTGCAATAAGTTTCCAGGCCCTTCTCTCCACAGTCCAATCTAACCACATTAGCTCCTTACAAGCAGATACCGGAGAGCACCTCGAGATTCAGGAGAGGATCAGAGCCGAGCATCAGGAACACAGATGCATGAGTGAGGGAGTGAGAGTGTGTGTGTGTGCATGTGATTCAGAGTGGGTGACAGCGAGACAGCGAGAGACAGAGAGAGAAAGAAAGAGTGAGAGACAGAAAGAAAGAGAGTGAGAGAGAGTGAGAGAGAGCACTGCTCTTAAAATGATTTCTTTCAAATTGAGTCATTGCATACTCACTGCTTGCCTCCTAAAAGAAATCCACTCTATTCTAGGAAATATATATATATGTGTGTGTGTGTGTGTGTGTGTGTGTGTGTGTGTGTGTGTGTGTGTGTAGGAAGTCCATACTGTTATATACAGAGACTCTGGCCTATAACCCACAGAACCACACATGTGGCAAGTCAAAGCCAACATGCAGACACACAGGCCTAAAGTAACTACCCAGCATGGCAACATCACAGTGCAGCAATGACGCTTCAGCTCATGCCTATAGCAGCATTACACTCACCGTGACTGTTCTCTTAGCAGTGGCCCAAAGGGTTGACGGTCAGTGGGTTTGTTTCTGAGCACGGTAATGTGTGTATGCATGCATGTAGGCAAAAGTTTATGTGTACACACATACACACACACACACACACACACACGCGTGTATATTTGGTGATGCTGTGTGTTTGCATGTATGTATGCATGTATGTATGTGTGGGTGTAGGGGTGGGGGTCGTCAGGGTGCGAGGTCGCATTACTGCCATCCCCCCTAGGGCAGCCCTCACTCCCTCCTCTCTCCTCACCCACATACACACACGCTTTGCATAATGCAGCACCGCCACCTCCGCGTGCTCAGCTCTTTCCGGGGGCTCCGTGCCAGCTGACCGGTGCAGCACCACGCAACCACCGCCTGCCCTGTGCACGCAAACCCGCCTTTGACCGCCAGCCCACCAGCCAGCCGGGTAGCTCACTAGGCCGAGGCAAGACAAGGCAAGATCCATAATTGGTTGGCCTTATCTGCTGATTTGTAACAAAGCTTTAAAGCGCTTCATTGACAAAGAATCCTGGAATGGACTGGCCAGCAATGAAAGAAAACCAATTATTCGTTGCTGTTGTCCTTCCCTTTTACCCCCTGATGATACAGTTGGAATATGTGGGAGAGCAAAGGAGAGGAAAAAAACTATGATATTTTAGGAACCCTCAATGCTGATTGAAAGGACACATTCAAGAGACCAAGCGTTAATATTTAATACAGCTTTGTAATATCGGTTGAAGCCAAGCCCTGGCAATCAGGCCACAAGTTGGGAGTCAATGATTGCCTGTTTAAACATGCAAGAGACTGAAAATGCTAAAATACTTAATCACTCAGTGAATCAGTGCAAATTACACTCTAAGGGAAATCAAATATACATGGGCCAATGCAACTATGACACATTAGCAAAAAAAAAAAAAAAAAAGGTGTTAATCGCTCCGTTCCTGCTATGTGAGCCCACTTCCTGGACAACACATTCTGTTGTCATGTCAACAACAACAAACAAAAACCAAAACAAACAAAGGCATAAAGCCACAAGACAACCCTTACGTACTCATGTCATAATCTGCTTTTTTTGTTTCTTTCTCTTCCTTTTATCTCCTCTGCTATCTTCACTTCCTCAGTGCAGTGGTCTACTGAAATGCACATCTCTTGCCTAGGTTGTGTGTGTGTGCGTGTGTGTCGTGTGTGTGTGTGTGTGTGTGTGTGTTTGGCAATGGTGGTAGCGGTGTGTGTGTGTGTGTGGGGGGCTGACAGACAAAACAGGGGGGGCGAGCCATGGCCACCACTGAGGGAATTCCAATAACTCTTCAGAAAGCGCATGACGAGTTTTTTACCAAACACACCTACACAAGAAAAGACCATCGGAACCCACTGTGGTCAAAGTGTGCTTTCACGCCGGCTGTGCGTCGCGCTTATCTGCGAGGGTCATGTGGAGTGGAAGCCCTGGCATGCATGTGTGCCTCAGTGGGCTGTGTTAAATTTGATGATGTTTGCCAGAATGACACGTGTTTGTTGTTGACCGTCAGGGGAAACCCCTGCTCTAGATTTGTGTCCCCGCACATTCACGTTCACACTTACACTCAGACAGAACTATAGACAGACACACACACATACAAACACACACACATAGACCGTCAGTGGCCTGGACCACCTTACTGAAATCTGAATGCTATATGCGTCATATAAACTTTCAGAAAACCGCCACCTATACTTTCAAAATGACACATATTGTCTGCAGCTCCCAAAACACAAGGATGTATGTGTGAAACGCTTTCGATAAATGTGTGAAATATGCTTTCGGTCTCTGTGACGGGAATTAAATAAATCTCAACACATAACATTTCGAAAAACAAAGGGGTTGAATAGGCCAAAAAAAGAAGAAAAAAAAAGCATCTTTTTGTCGACTTCAAAAGCAAGAAGAAAGTAGACTGGGCTTCGTCGCTTTCCTCGCCTGGTCACTGGAGCTCAGTATTTGAGTGGCTAATTGAGATGTTTAAATCGAGCTTATGGTCTACTTCCCCCAAATTTGACTAGTCCCGAAGATGAATTCCCCTGTCAGCATCAAGATGATCAAACAGATTACAATTATTTTAGCCCGCGTCCTTATTAATGAGCACTGTCTTTCATAGTTATGTCCCCTAATCAGAATGGATGAGGTGCCAAGGCACTAGGTTTGTTGTTTTCACTGACTCAAAGGGCCCTCATACATCTCCAGATCGAGGAGAGAGCAAATACCAAATTGAGCTGTGCACGAGGAAAAAAAATGGCTTTTGAGTTTTAAGGAAAAAAGACAGGTTGTAAAAAAAACACAAGAAAAAGAAGAAGAAGAAAAAACAGAAAAAAAAACAAATGGCTCTTTGCACTGCTGCAGATGCACTGGTTTAGTGGTGAAGGACATCTATTAGAGAGGAAAAAAATGGTGGGGCTAATGGAAGTCGATGATGAGTGAGTCTGCGAATTGCTGACGTGTGTACATGTGTGCGTGTGTGCGTGTGTGTGTGTGCGTGTGTGTGTGTGTGGACTTGCATGAAACGGACGGGAGTGTTTTCTGAGGTTGCCTCATAATGTCAGGAGCACTGGGTCAATAGGAATACCGCGCGTGTTTTACAGCCCAGCTCTTCTCCATTGCTCCCATGATGGGGATCGTTTACCATAAAGGGAAAAGGATCCTCCTATTTACGCTGCCACCAATGCCATTTCAAAGACAAAACAAGAGCAGCGACTCGGGGAAGGAAATAAACTGTGAGCTACTTGAGCAGAATCTGCCCTCCAGGAGCCAGTGGTAGAGAACAGGTTAATGTTGCGAGCCGATGCCTTTCTGAAAATGTTCTATTCCATCCTGTACGGCAACGCAAATTCAGGAAGGTTCCTTTCCCCCTTTTTTTATCTGCCTTTGGTGTCGAGTGACCATGCGTAATGTGATAGAATGCTTTCACTCTCTCTCTCTCTCTCTCTCTGTCTCTTCTTCTCTCCTTCCCCTCATTTTTTTCCCTCTCTCTTCCCCATGTCTCCCTCTGCTGCTCTGCCTCACATTCATCAAAGTTGTAACCCCTGTTGTCTTTGCAGAGCGAATCAGAATGTGCCCCTGGCAAAGAATGAAGGAAAAGTCAACAGGAATTAAGTTTCAGTGCAACTGTTTACTCAACTGTGGCCCGCAGTTATTGAAATTTTATCCACGGTTTTGTGTGACTACTGCAGTAATGAATTCAGTATGGCTGTGATTTTCTCACTGACGACATGCTCATTCGGAGCTGACTGGGGCCCTGGCAGCGAGTAGGCCTTGATGGACAGGACGAGGGGGGCTTGGGGGGGGGGGGGGTTATGGGTGTGTGTGTGTATGTGTGTGTGTGGGGGGGGGGGCGGTGGGTGAGTGTATTGAAGGGGCAGACCCTGGTTTGTCCTGGCGGGGTGGTGGTGGTGGTGGAGATGATGACACCGTGGCGAACAAACGTACCTTGCGGCGTTCCATTAAAGCGTGCATTTTAAAAGGCCATCGGAGGAAGCTAGCCGTGGCCAATGTTTGTCCAGGCCCATTTGTGGTCAAATAACCTCTGGTTCGCACCAGAACATTTATTGTTGGGGAGGTGAAGGAGAGCCAACATCAAAACATGTCTGCTGCCGTCTATTTCTTCTCCCCCCTTCCTCCCCTTTCTCTTTTAAAAACCTTGAATGAGGTCTCAAATAAAAATTTTATTTTATGCATTTCATCAGAGGCTAAATCATTTCCTTGGAAGAGCGGGAGACATGGGTTTCCATAACATACCAGTAGTTCATGTGGCAAAGAACTCTTTTTCCACATCTCTCTTTCTATATGTGTGTGTGTGTGTGTGTGTGCGCATAAAGGGACAAGAAAACTGCAGTGTACTTTAAATAGGTCTGTGTGTATGTGCATGTAGTGTGTGTATGTGTATGTGGTGTGTATATGTGTATGTGGTGTGTATATGTGTATGTAGTGTGTGTATGTGTGTATATGTATGTAGTGTGTGTAATGTGTGTGCGTGTGTGTTTTACCAGTGCATTGAATTGAATGCAACGACACAGCTCTGTCTCGTCAGCCGTCATCCCTCATCAAAGACCATACCACCACAGACATCAACAGGAAGAGTAAGAGAGAGAGTGAAACAGAGAGAGAGACAGAGAGGGAGAGAGAGAGAGAGAGAGAGAGAGAAAGAAAGAAAGTGCACACAGAGTTGCACCTCACTCCTGAAGCAACCCTGACAACAAACACCCCCCACCTCCCACCCCAACACACACACACACACACACACACACACACACACACACACGCCCAATCACATGTGCAGGCCCCTTATAGCACGCGACGCGGTGATCTTTTCAGGGCGGCTGCTTGTAGAGCGGCTGTCCTGCGCAAGGCCACATAACACTGACACCTACAGAAAGAGCTTGTCCGTTTGTCTCACGGCGCGCCATGCTGAAAATGTTGTGGGCTTCACTCACAATAAGCACCCGATCGCCGCAAAATCCAGTGCTCGCGCTTTGGCAAGGGGACCACGCATGGCATGTGGGCTGAAATGGCGGACACGCGGCCATTAGCGTCGAGTGCCGGCCGTGTTTACAACCAGCCGGGAGAAAGAGGCTGACAACGCATCACGACGTTGCATGCGGCACGTCTCACTACTGTCCTCGCCATCGGGCAGCACCTGTGCGTTTGAGGCGGAGATGGCCCCAGCGCTGACATAAATATTTTACTGAAATGCAGATGCCGCATGCAAGGATAAACACATCTCCCAAACCAAACACACACACACACACCGACACAGGCAAATACACACACTAGCCTTACCTTACCTTTCACACACAAACACACACACAAATGTAGGCAAACACACACACAAATCTCAAGAAGAGCACTCTGACCTGTTTAAAAATTCAGAAATGCCTTCCAATATACATAAATAATAATAATAATGTGTTTATGTACTTTGGCTTGATGAAATATTTACAGGCACTTTACGAACGAAAGGGGGAAATTTGGGGAGCTGTTGACGTGTGTTAATAAAGACAGGTGTTTGTGTGTGTGTGTTTTGGGGATTGGGGAGAGGTAAGCAGGGGGGCAGCATCTGTGTGTGTGTGTGTGTGTGTGTGTGTGTGTGTGTGTGTGTGTGTGTGTGTGTGTGTGTTTGGCCATTGGTGAGGAGGGTTACGCAGAGGTGAGGTGAGCTCGGCTCAGGCCTGAGGCCTACCTGCTGCTGCTGCAGGGTCACGAGGTCGACGGCGGTGATGTCAGTGGAGGGCGTGGCACTCTTGGAGCGTATGTCCCTCACTGCGCTCTCCGCGCCGCTCGCCGCTCCGTTCTGACTGGCGGGACCGTTGCTCGTCGCCTCCGTCCCAGATTCTTGCATCATGACTTAACAACCTGAACGTTTGACAGAGCGAGACAGAGGGAGAGAGAGATGGCAAGAGAGCCAGAGAAAGACAGAGAGAGGAAGAGGGAGAAAGATGGAGGAGAGAGACAGACAGACAGAGAGAGAGGGAGAAAGATGAGAGAGCGTCAGAGACAGAGAGAGAGAGAGACAAACAGACAAAGGGGAGAGGGACAGAGACAAAGTGAGAGAGAGGCAGACAGAGAGAGACAAAGTGAGAGAGAGAGAAAGAGAGAGTGTGAGAGAGATGGGAGAGAAATTAAAAAGCAGCTGTTAAAACAAGCGAGCGGAGATGGCCGTGCGAGGCAACGGGGGCCAAACTGTAAACACGTGTCACTTCCTTCCCACACTCTTTCACTTTTTTCTGCCCTCCTCCTCCTCCTCCAGAACACCCTTTTTTCCATTTTTCTTTAGGTGCCCCGTCTGGTTCTTGTTTGCTGGTGCACTGACAGCAAGACACATACACACAGACACACACAGACACACACAGACACACACACACTCACAAACACTTAAGTCTTTCGCCCACTCTTCTTTTTAGCCCCCTCTCCTCAGCCTAAAGAACGAACGGTTGCCTTTTGTTTTGTCTTTCCAGCTCAGATACTTTGCAGATCACACGTCAGTGGCATGGCGTGCTGGGCTGTGGTGTGTGGTGTTTGTGTGTGTGTGTGTGTGTGTGTGTGTGTGTGTCTTGGCGTGGCACGGTGGGGGCCAATAGAAGGTACAGGCCCTTAGCCTGAGGGTACAGCGCCACTGGTTCTGTCCATAAACACACACACACACACACACACACAACCCCCTACCTCACCCCTCCCCACATACACACACACACAAACACACAACCCCCTACCTCACCCCTCCCCACATACACACACACACAAACACACAACCCCCTACCTCACCCCTCCCCACATACACACACACACAAACACACAACCCCCTACCTCACCCCTCCCCACACACACACCCAGACAAACACACAACCCCCTACCTCACCCCTCCCCACACACATACACATACAAACACACAACCCCCTACCTCACCCCTCCCCACACACACACACAATCACACACACACACACACACACAAACACACAATCACACACACACACACACCCACCCAGCCCTGTGTCCCTGGCCCACGGGCACAGGGAGGAAACCGGCGCACATCTGAGAGGGGGAGGCCAGCCCAGGCGAGGCGCGGCGCGGCGCGGCAACCCAAGCCCAAGAAAACACTCTCCCTCGCAAACAAAACACACGCTATTGAAATGGATATATTTACTCGCACGCTCCCAGAAGAACCGCGGCCCGATGGCTTTTTAATGGGAAGCAGGAGCTGAGGAGTTGGCCGGCGAGCGGATCTCCGCCACAGCCATCCATTTTAAAAAGCTCCCCCTTTTCGAAAAACAAAAAAAAAATGCGACGGGGGAAGCAAAAAAAAAAAAAAAAGAAGAGAGAGAACCTTGAGTCTTGTGTACGTTCACACCACACTCAAGGGCCTGACATCAAAACTGAACTTGGGCATGAAGAACAGAATCCAGCCCCCGATGTATTCCTGCCCCCACATCTATTTCTCGCGCGGAGGAAACCCACCAGCTTGTTTTTGTTACCTCCGAAATCCTGGTGGTCCTCTGTCATTAAGAGCTCAGTGCGTTGGCTGGCCGATCCAAAAGGATATGTTCTCAGTCCAGACCTGGCAACTGAGGACGACCGGCAAGCAAACAGCGAGAGCCACTGGCTCCGATACCAATCTAGGTGCTGAAAGCCTGACTTCGGCACAGACCAGATTGATATCTTTAGGCCGCTTTTTTTTTTTTTTTTGTCTCAGGCCTGAGTGGTCCAGCTGCCCTATCAGAGGCCTTTTAATGAAGCCGACTGAGTCAAGCAGAAGTAAATTAACTTGGCCGATTAATTATTTATATGAAGCAGAATAAACGTCCTGAAAAGGCTGGGCCTGAGCGTGAAAAGCGAAGGTGGGGGTGAGGAGAGAGAGAGAAAGAAAGAAAAGAAAAAAGAAACAAAGTTCAGATTTATGATGGGTGTACATCCTGCAGCACTACGTAAGCCGGTGAGGCTTAATGAGAGAAGTGTTGCGTGGGATGCATGAAGTGCCTTTCAGTTTGGCCAAATCACCACAATATGAAGCTTAAAATAGGGACGCCCACCTTGCTGAGCTGACAGCCTGACCCCCCACCCCACCCCACCCCACGGTGCATGTTTACCCTTGTGATCACCAACACAAAAAAAACAAAAACATATAATTTCCAGAAAAAAAAAACAATGTGTACTTTGTTTACCCTTGATTTCCACTGTGACAAAGGGCACATATGAAAGTCAGGCCAGCTAGGTCTCATAAGGGAAAGTCTTGTAGTCCTCTAGAACTGCAGCACAGCACAGAGTAGAGCAGAACAGACCAGTGCAGCCTTCACCCTTACACACCTGACTGGAGCTGCAGAAGATACATTGCAGCACAGCGTAGAGGAGAGTGCTGCCCTACAAAGCCAAAAGGCAGTAACTAACCATTTTGACAAAACTGAGTTTAGACTGGAAATTGACTTTATAACACCTCCTTTGTCTTGTGACTAAATCTCTCTTCTTCCTATTAAGTACATAACAGCATCACCACTATTTTACCTACAACATGACTGGAAAAAATGAAAATTTTCTGAAGGCATTTTTCTTTTTCATTCTTCAATGTTCACGTAGTTACTGCACTTTGCCTTTGTAGGACAGAGCAGACAAGCACAGCCTTCAGCTTCACTAGATACATTGCAGCGCTGACGGGAGCGGACCATTGCAGCCTCCAAGCCTGCAGGCCCGACTGCAGCTCCAGCAGTGGCCCAGGCCTTAGGCTTCAGGCGGCCAGCTCCACCTCTAGCTGTCGAGGCCCGGGCCATTCCAGACAGATGTTGACCCGGTTCACCTCCCTAGTCTGGCAGAGCGCTGCTCCATAATGGGATTTTCTAAACAAGGAGTGGGCTGAGGGACAGCAGCAGCCAGCTGGCCAGCCGAGAAATCGCACTCACTGCTTCAAAACCCGTCTTCTAAGATATCAATTAGAGGAATGCATCAGGGCCAAAACATTAATAAAAAAGGGGTTGGGGGGGTAGCTGAAACAAACCACACGTTCATGACGTTTTTACCACTATTTATTACTGTTTCCCCACCAAGCTTTTAAAAACGTAGCAAACTGTGCTAAGAACTCCAAAATAAGTCAACATCGACAACGTTGGCCGGGTGTCCCTACGCGCCTCTCGCCAAACGCGTAAAAAAAAGAGGATTTTAGAGGGAAGTAATGGCTATTATGCATGCGCTGTCATCATTCTGTGCAAAATTGTCATAATTATATCAGAAAGGCATACATTGGTGAAATGCATGGCATCTCTAAAAGTAATCAAGACAATGGACCGCAGGGCTGCTTTAATACATGCAAAAGTACTGACCCACGATTAAGCAGAGGAAGGCCCCCACAATGAATGCAAAGTAATGCGCAGGCTGCTCGCAGCCCTCCGCTGATGAGGGACGGCTAAAATTAACACCCAATTAATTTCCGAATTGACAAACAAATGAAACCCATAAATCTACTATCTCATTAATTTCGGCCGCGGAATAATTCAAAGCTACAATAACATGACGCGGACAGAGCCAAAATAATGAATAAAGGTAAATGTGCATTATCCATCATAAATATCAAATAGATAAGCATAAAGGAGCCCTTGCAGAGTGGTTATTTCTCAATAACAACGTTAATTTGAACTAAACGGTATAAGTGTGAGACCTAGAGACACAGAGGCATAAAGATAGACAGAAAAAAACACACACGTACGCACACAAAAACACATGCACACACACACTATGGCAAAAGCCTTTATGGTCACCAGTGGAACGTCTTATCTATACACTGCTGGCTGTTTTTAATTATAGGCACAAAGGATATGGGCTTATTTGTGTGCATGTGCAGACTTAAAGACACATGACCACTCATGACACTTGTGCACACACACACACACACACACACACACACACACACACACACACACACACACACACACACACACACACACACACACACACACACACAGTATTTAGACACAAACAAAAACTCATGAGAAACAGACATGTTTGTTTACAGAGCATGTCAAAGCCCTAAGAAATAGAAAGAGTTGGAAAAAAAGGAGAAAGAAAAACAAAAACCTCAAAATGATGGAAATTCCAGGAGATTTAAGGCAAGCCACCAGCTATCCACAAAACAGACGTCAGCCCCGCTGCTGAAAATCAGATGTCTGCTCCTTTTTCGGACAAATGTCTGGTTGCAAAACACAACAAGTGTTTGGAACAAACAGAGGATAATAAAAGAGGGGAAAAATGCAAAAGGTCAGAGTTTCTGTTTGTTTGTATTTTCTTTTTCTGCCCCCCCCACCCCTCCCCTCCCCTCCCTCGCTCTTCTAGCGTTGGGAGTACAGTGGAAACACAAGTCACATGCAACTACCACCTGACCAAACAGGTTCAGGGCCAAACAAACAGCAATAATCTAGCGTTCCTCACAACCATGTGGTGCTGCCTAACAACAGCACACACTATGTGCGCACACACACACACACACACACACACACACACACACACACACACACACACACACACACACGTGCAAACACACACACCACTCACCCTGACTCCCACAAACTGAGTGAACTAAAGAGGGTGAATGGCTTTCTGACTAAAAGGTAGCCTGGCCAAATGCAGCTGTGGGCTTCTGCAAATTACCCCCTCCTCCTCATCTTCCTTTACACCAACAACACATTCACCACCACCACCACCACTACCACCCCCCCACCTCCCCCAAACCCCTCACCCCATCTCCACAACAGACTCTCATTTTATGAATGTTTACATCAGTAAACCTTCAGCCGACACCTGCTCGCGCTTGCATGGTTCTCACATAGCCCCTGTTTACACAAGCGCACAACAAAAGCACAACATTCTTCTGAGCGGGTCCGGGGGGGTTGGAGGGGGGAAGTGTTTGAGTTTGAGAATGAAGATAAAGAAAATACAAAAAGGATGCGGACAAGGGGCAGAGGCCCCTTCTCATGGCACTGCTGTTTAGGTTCAGCATGGGTGGTAGACTAGACAACACAAGCGTCTGTACCCAAAGGTGTGACAACAACCACTACCGCCTTTTTCCCT
>CM050211.1:6330000-6440000 GCA_027475355.1 Coilia nasus
TACAGGGCATTTTTATCTGGTTTCAACATGTACACATACACAGAAAACATAACAACAAAACATTAAAACAGCCATACAATTTAGCTGAGAAAAAAGTCAAAACCACACAGGGCAGAACTTCAAAGCCAGTGACCACCTGGTTAGACAGGTTGCATTTTTGTCGCCTCCAACCAACCAATCAGGAAGTGGACAGAGGATATGTCTGGGTGGGTGCGGTGTACGGCGGAGGGAGGGCATGTGAACACGCATGCCTCTTGACCTCACATCCACATCCCCTCTGGGTGGCCTTCCCCAGCTATGCGGCCATGTTTTGTGCCTTGGAAGCATGTCATTATTCTGAAAGCTCAGACACTGCAGAGTGTGCAGAGGGAGGGAGGGAAAGAGAGAGGGAGAGGGAGAGAGATATGAAGGAAGAGTGAGAGAGAGAAAAGACAGAGAGAGAGAGAGAAATAGAGGGGCAATGGTGGGTTAAAAAGGAGGGGTGTGCGTCTTCCATTAAGTAGTTAAACTGAAGGTAAAGGGCATGGGGCTAAACAGTGAAAGACCTTGTATGAATCTCGGCGCTTTAATGGAATCCCGGTTTTAACAACTCTTTTTGGTTAAATACAGCCCTTGTCAGGAGGATGCGTCGCGCCCATAAACCAGCGCAATGACAATGTACAGTGGCACGAACACAAGGACATAGTTCATCATGACATTTTCTGCAATTCCCAACTGATTAGGGTCATTATGGCTGGGCTCTGATTTATGCTGTCATTTCCACTCGCCCATCCCGCATCAATGAATCTTAATGAATTGGTAAATAAGGGTGAGGATTACACTCTGTGACACCGCAACATTCCTCACCCTCAGCGGCCCAGATTTATGTAGCCAATTAGAGACCAACAGAGAAAATTGGCTGGCAAAAAAATAATATTCTTTATGGTGCAAAATGGAAACGCATTCTCGCTGAAGGGCAATTGTATTGTCAGTGTTAAGTCCATAAAATAGACCCCCCCTCCCTCTCCCACACACACACACACACACACACACTCCACGCTTGTGATTTAAAACTCAGAGAGCTGTCATGAAACTGCTGGACACACTTTTTTTTTTTAAAAAGACACAAAAAAGGGTAGCAAAAATAAGTTTAAAATTTGCGGATTTAAAGTCTGACACGTGCACTTGTCTAATTATTCAGAGACCTTGGTGTTTACAATAACCCTTTCACCATCTTCTCTTGCCCACAAATACACCTCGGACACCATTCGATTCGACTCAAAAGACAGAGTGTGCGTGTGTGTGTGTGTGGGGGGGCTACTTGGAGAAATATTTTGTGGCCTTCACGACTGACGCGCCGACGCGCGAATTGCTTAACGACATCAGAGCGCGGGGCGAGAGGAGACGCGGCGGTTAGAATGCGGCGCAGATGCGTTCGGGGGTCGGTTCAATCACTGTGACGAGGTGGAGGAAAAGTGGAGTGAACACATGCACCCCAAGCATCCTGTCACCATTAATCATGTCGCAAAACAAAAGGAGCAGCCCTCCAACGGGACCAGCGATCACAGCACAGCATGTAGAGGTGTGAGAGAGAGAGAGAGAGAGAGAGAGAGAGAGAGAGAGAGAGAGAGAGAGAGAGAGAGAGAGAGAGAGAAGGAGAGACAGAGAGAGGGAGAGAGGGAGAGAGAAAGAGACAAAGAGAGAGAGAGACAGAGAGAGAGCAAGAAGCGCTCCAGCACAGTGCTGGCAAAAAACTCCCTTCATGTGCCATGTTTCAACAGGAAGGATGTCAAATGACCCAACACAAACACACAAACACACAGCCACACACACACACAAACACACACACACACACACACACACACACAAAAGGAAAAAGAAAAAGAAGCAGCATCGTAAAGAGAAAAAACACAGGCCTACAGTATTTGTACATCCCAACATCACAAGCAAGGAACCTTTAGAAAACAACACCTCTCCTTATTAATCCTCCACTTCCTAAAGAAACACTTAGCTGGATAACGAGGCCCTTTAGACTTCACATTGGGGGAATGGCTGATTTCAAGTGTGGAAACAGGCTGTCCACATCAAAAGGCCTGGTCTACCATTAGGCATGGGCTTGAAAGAAAGAGAAAGAGAGAAAGCAAGAGAGAGAGAGAGAGAGAGAGAGAGAGAGAGAGAGAGAGAGAGAGAGAGAGAGAGAGAGAGAGAGAGAGAGAGAGAGAGAGAGAGAGAGAGAGAGAGAGAGAAAGAGTGGAATAGAGAGATGGAGAGTGAAAGAGAAAGAAAAGGCAAGAAGGAGTGAAAAGGGAGAGAGAGATAGAGAGAAAGTGTGAGAGAGAACGTGAGTGAGAGAGAGAGAGAGAGAGAAAGAAACAGGGGGGGGGGGGGAGTGGGATAGAGAGATGGAGAGTGAAAGAGAAAGGAGGAGGGCAAGAGAAGGAGTGAAAAGGGAGCGAGAGACAAGAGAGGGGGTAGAAAGACAGACCGAGACAGAGAGAGAGAAAGAGAGAGAGGGTAAGAGGTAGGAGAATAGAGAGATGAAGAGCGCGCAAGAAGAGAGAGTGAGAGAGAGAGAGACAATGTGTACAGAAGTGGAAAATGAGAGGCAAAAGCAGCCGAGAGAAAAGGGCTTAATTTACTGGCATGTACAGTATGCAAATGAGATTACTCTCTGCTTAACTGCATCATTTATGTCCATAATAACGGCATCATCATTACGGGGCTCAAATTAAATTACACCTTAATTAGCATATCAAAGTGATTGGTTAAAGTTTAAAACAAATACCCAATTTTGTTAATGAACAGCTGTAATCGCCGTGTAGACTCCAATGAGAAGCATCCAAAACAAATATGTGGTTTAGAGAAGGACAGGCAGATCAGTGTCCCCCGCGACAGGATGGGTGTGTGTATGTGTGTGGTGCACCGCTGGGTGGGTATGGGAGCTGTGTGTGTGTGTGTGTGTGTGTGTGTGTGTGTGTGTGTGTGTGTGTGTGTGTGTGTGTGAGCAAGTGAGTGAGAGAGAGAGAGAGAGAGACAGACAGAGAGAGAGAGACAGAGAGAGAGACAGAAAGGGGGAGAGAGAGAGAGAGAGAGAAAGATAGAGAAAGAAAGAGAGATTGTGTGTGTATATGTGTGTGTGCGTCAGTGTGTGTGAGAGTGTGTGTCTGAGTGAGAGAGAGAGAAAAAGAGAGTGATATAGAGAGTGAGAGAGACATAAAGTGTGTGTGTGTGTGTGTGTGTGTGTGTGTGTGTGTGTGTGTGTGTGTGTGTGTGTATTTGACCAAGAGCAGGAGCGGAGGTGCTGGGGTTTGAGGTTTGAGACTTCACCTGGCTGGCTGGCTCGGCACACTCACGTTACATTTCCCAAAGTCCCCGTGATCAAAGATGCAATTTCCCACACTTGCCACTCCGGGAGCTCATCAATAACACACTAATCACTTCACGCCCCATTCGGAGAGAGGGAAGAGAAGCAACAGCAGAGGAGAGAGAGGAAAGCAAGGATGAGAGAGAGAGAGATAAAGACAGAGAGAAATGGAGAGAGAGAAAGAGAGAAGCAAGGGAGAGAGAGTGGAAAAAGAGGAAGGGAGGAGGGTAAAGGAAGAAGACAGAAACAGACAGATAGAGAGATGGGGCTGAGGTCTTTAAAAAACTTCCCTTTTTATTTTGGGGATAAAATTAAACACCTCTGTGGTTTCGGAGCATTAGATCAGACAGGGCAGCCCACGCCTGTCCCACAGAGGCTGGGGCTCAGCGCTTGGGGTGTAGGGGCCCCTCATCATCAGCCATAACCTCAACAAGGCAGTACCCCTCCCATCTGTGCCCTACACACACACACACACACACACACACACATACACGCGCGCACACGCACACACACATACACGCGCACACACACGCACACACGCGCGCACACACACGCGCACACACACGCGCACACACACGCGCACACACACGCACTTTATTTATGTGTCCATGTCTGGAGGTAAAAGTCAGCCGGCATGCCATATTTCCCCTGTTTGATCCGTCGCTTTTAGTCCTTCATGTCGCCCATTATTGATTTAATTCACAATTTATGACGCACTACACGACTCTCAAACTGATATCTGAGGCCTTAAGTTTCAAACATTAAAGACACCTTTACTTTTACACCCTCTCTCTATTTCCCCCTCTCTCGTTCCTCTTTTTTAATTTTCACCCCTTTGTCCTTTCTGTGCCCCCCCCCCCTTTCCTCATCCTCCAACCACCAAAGACACACCGATGCCCCAACCTCACAAACGAACTCTTCACCATCTTTTACAAAAAAAAAAGAAAAAGGAAAAAAAAAGAGATGTGGCTTTTTTTATTATTATTATTTCATTCATGGAGGAATCCATTAAAGGCAGCGGTCCTAAGAAGTATGTAAATGACGTGCCTTTCAAGGTAGAGAGAGGGCAAATCCACTCCATCAGCTAATGACGGCGCTCATTACATGCAGAGGGGCCTGGCTAATGAAAGCAGTGCTCTCTCCACATCCCTCCCCGACCACCACCGCCGCCTCCATCCCCAACCACCCTCTTTCGCCCTCTCCCTCCCTCTCCCACCACAAATCCCTATGAAATGCTAATACCTCACTTCTAATTAAAGGATACCAGGTCCAAATGCACCTTCACGGCCGGTAGCCGGCAACATAAATTTCTTTTCTTTCTTTTTTTTCTTTCTTTTTTTGAACACTAGACCCTGTGATGAGGCTGAGCATCATTCCATTAATTCATATTTAATACCACTGCCACTTGCTTGCCATGCATCCCCGCCCGCACTTTCCCACTTATTCCCCTACTGCAGGCGTATAATCAAAGGCTATGATATGACACTGTTTGAGCGCAAACACACATGCATGCATACACACACACACACACACACACACAAGTGTGCACACACACACACACACAAGCGTGCACACACACACACACACACACACACACACACACACACACACACACACACAGAGCCATGCATGCATCACGTGCGGTGAGGGAGCATGGCCCACAACAAAAGAGTAGGGAATGGACCAGTATGGCCTTTTCCACTTGTACACATGTACAGTGTTTACACATGGCTGGCAGTAAATATGTTTACAACCACATCGTGCCGCTGCCATTCGCAGAAATTGACCTTGAAGTCAGCAAACAACCTCCTCACAAAGTTCATTAACTGCAGATAGGGAACACTGCACTTCCACCCCCACCAACCCCCCCCATCTCAACCCCACCCCTAAGTCATTTAAAAAATATATATATCCTACCCAGCTTTCACAGTTTTGTGTACTGTTTTCAGAACTCACAAAACATTTCTTTGCCAGCAGAAATCAACTCAGAACAATTGCAACAAACACAACTGACACCTCATATATCGAGGCCACGTCGACGGTGAAAGTTATTTCTTGCTTTACCTCTCGTCATCCAGGGCACTGCAGGACAAAAGCATGGCCGCACAATGCCAAGCAAAGATGGTTACAAAAAAAAAAAGAAAAGAAAGAAAGAAAAATGAAGCCTTACTTACAACACTTGTCATGACTTTATTCAATAAAAAACATGAGTTACCGCCCATACATTACGTCAGGAACAGAAGACCTGGCCCCTTGCCTCAACCGCGCTCTACTTCCAACCCCAGCGGGCCCCAAAGGTTCTGCACTGCAAAAACCTCAGTACTAATGTGATTCACACACACACACATGCGTGCACACATATACACTTACACTCACACACACACACACACACACACACACACACACACACACACACACACACACTCGCTCTCTGTCTCTCTCTCTCTCTCTCTCTCTCTCTGTCTCTCTCTCTCTGTCTCTCTCTCTCTGTCTCTCTGTCTCTCTCTCTGTCTCTCTCACACACACACACACACACACACACACACACACACACACACACACACACACACACACACACACACACACACGTGTGCACAAACTTACATTTACTCACACACACATACACAGTCTCGTTATCGCAATCACACACCAATGCGTGGTAATCATGCTCTGTAGCCATGGTGACGTGGAGCCAAAAAAAAAGGTGTTGTAAGTTAAACGTAACGTGAGAGCACCTAAACATAATTAACAAGTGAACTAAATAATTGTGAGCAGGTGCGTGAGGTTTACATGCTAGAATAACATTGTTTCGCTGCAATAAAAAAAATACCAAGATTGATTCTACATGTGTGTAGTCTTGAGAACAATTTCAGACAACCAATCTCTTTCACCAACATTAAGCCTGTTTAAACTCTGTCATTTTACAAAGCACTTATCCCGCCAGCGAGCATTTGTTTATTAAATATAGCAGTGTGTGTGTGTGTGTGTGTGTGTGTGTGTGTGTGTGTGTGTGTGTGTGTGTATTCTCATTGTAACAGACATACATACAGTCACTGTTATCAATTATTCTTTAATAAATATAATATGCATACATGTGGGTGTGGGTATGGGTGTGTGTGTGTGTGTGTGTGTGTGTGTGTGTGTGTGTGTGTGTGTGTGTGTGTGTGTGTGTGTAACTAACACACATACAGTGACTGTCATCACCCCCAACAGGCCAAAACATTCATGCATAATGTGCAGTTTAATGCCATCTGTTATCCTAAGCTAAGCTTAAACACATGAGAGGTGGCCTTTCACATTCCTGTGGTTCAAAGGTCGTTCTCGGGCAGATAGGCACGGGGCACCCAGCACACCCTTGAGGATTTTAGGACAGTGGTGAGGCGAGTCCTGTCGACACATCCTCATCACATCCACAAACAAACAGTACAAACACACGGAGAAATGTACTCATTTTTCATAGTCGAATGAACCCAACTCACTCAACTCAATACATGTTTCTAAAACTATTTCTAAATTCTTTACTCTATGAAATCCATTAGCAAAAAAATGCATTTGTAAAAAAAAAAAAAAAATATGCAGTTAATGCAGTTTGAAACAATGGTGCTTGTTGAGGCACCGTAATGACTATGCCAGAGAGGCACTGAGAGTGAGAGGATTTTAAAAAGGTGGTCCTGGTTCAGAGTACAATGACACACAGGTTAGACCTTATGTGTGTGTCTGTTGCCTGTTGAAGCCACAGTTTACACACGCAAACGCACATGCACACACAAATGCTACGTTTACCATCACATATCACTAAACAAGGCTGACAGACAAATCGGACAGCCCACACAATAAACCCCACAGACACAGACAGACACACACAGAGACACACACACACACACACATACATACACTGACTGACTGACGGACATGGAGGGGAAAGTGTTTGTGTGTGGCAAAGGGCGAGGTAGACAAGAGGAAGGAGAATATGCGAGACTCACAAAGAAAAAGAGGAAGAAACAAGACAGAGAAGCAGCCTGAGACCGAGAGAGAACACAGAGAGAGACAAGTGCAGACAAACAGTCAGCGACGGAGAACGCGGCCACAAATACTGTACCAGACAAATACACATCAAGAGCGCTCGAGACAGAACTGAGAGTGTTTTATCTCTCGTTTCGTGCACTACACTCCAGCAAGTCACACAGACAGCAGTACACACACCAAAAAAGAGAGCGAGAGTAGTATTATGGAAAGAAAAGAATGAAAGAAAGAAAGAAAGAGCGACATGACAAATAGAGAGAAAAGCGAAAGACTGACATCGCAGACAGAGACAACATGGCAGACTGACATGACAGACAGAAAGACACAGACAGACAGGAAAGAAAGACGTAAGGACAGAAAGACAGGAAGACAGAAAGAAAGAAAGAGAGAGAGAAAGAAAGAGAGAAAGAAAGAGAGAAAGAGAGAAAGAAAGAGAGAAAGAGAGAAAGAGAGAAAGAAAGAAAGAAAGAAAGAAAGAAAGAAAGAAAGAAAGAAAGAAAGAAAGAAAGAAAGAAAGAAAGAAAGAAAGAAAGAAAGAAAGAAAGAAAGAAAGAAAGAAAAGAAAAAAAATGGACAGAGACACAGAGAGGCAGGCATACAGAGACATAAAGGGGCAGAGAGACAGAGAGAAAGCGCCCTAGACAGCAGAGCCAGTGATGTGACATGAGCTGGGGCGCTGAGGCGGCCATGTGAATAGCACACAGAGGCCAGGGCCAGGCAGCATGGCGGCCACAGAGCACTGGCGGCTCGGAACACTGGGCCTTTTACAGAGCTGTGGCATTTGTTTCTTATTGTCTAAGTGGACGTTAAAAGCTGCTCCCTCAGTGGGCCTCTCGTCTCCACTCCGGGCTGGGCAGCTTTCACACGGAGGTAACCATATTAGGACGTGTATGGTAAAGTAAACAATAACATAGTTGCAATGAAATGGAAATTTTTCAGCTAATGGTGTTTGTCATTCCTGTTTTCGGCCCCTCTGTGCAGCTTGCTGTTTTCCTTTTTTTTTTTCGCTCCCACAAGCCAGAGAAGGAGGGCAAGAGAGAGAGAGACAGAGAGAGGGAGGGAGGGGAAAGGAGAGAAAGAGCGAAAGAGGGAGAGAGGGAGGAAGGGAGTAAAAAAAGAGAAGGAGTGAAAGAGAGAGAGTGATACAGCATGAGACTGTTTACGCAAAACAACACAAGGAGCCAAGACTTGAATCGGCACAAACTTGCAGTAAATAAATAGGCCTTCAAAATACTTGCTCTTTTTCAAGCATGTTCCCTGATACTTTAAATAAATCCACATCCAAAAACAGAGATGGCCTTTTCTGCCCCCTATTAAAACTTAAATGTTCAGTTTCGAAAGCATCTTTTATCTGTCTGATGATAATTCAACATTTAAAATACTTTAACAGAGGGATTCATTAGCTGACTGCAAAGAAAGAGGGAGAGCCATAAGAGAGGTCTCATTTTGCAGCAACATATTAAGTGTTTCTGAGGGGATAAATGATGAAATGGTGGAGTTGGCCAACTACAAAGTGCAATAATAAAAACCTATGCGAGCCCTGTTGCTTGGCTAAGGCTGGGAACTCCATCGTTGTCCTATTTAAACAGTATTTATTGGACGTGATATGCATTTGAGAAATGTCGGACAAGACACGCTATGGTGATCAAGACACTTTGTCTTTGTGCAGTTGTTCCTGATGGGATTTTTAGAGAGAACATTCTTTGGTGTGTGTGCGTGTGTGTGCCCCTGGACAGCACGCGGTTGAGGCATGATCACCTCAGTGAAGCTACTATTATTGTGATTTACCACGTCCTACTCCCCAGAAGTCATGAATAGCTAAAAACATATTTCATACACTAGGCCTCTACATGCTCAAGGGAGAAAAACGTCCATCTGCATTCTTCAGCATCACAGAGTGAAGACCGAAAATAAATTATCTTAAATACCAATACATTACAAGCCCTGAAGAAGCCTTCACAAGCCCTACATTGTGGAAACATGTTGACTATTTTTATCCTGTTGTAATATAAAATAGATTAATATAATAAAAAGCTGTGTGTAGATTTTTATTCATCCAGGTCATGGCAGTCAACTTTGGTAGTTGGTAGTAGTCACAACTTAGCTCCTTTGACAATAATAAAAAGCTGTTTAAATAAAAAGACAGAGTGCCTTGGACCTTCCTCTCTTCACACCAGTAGATGACTTGTACTACACTTGCGCACTCACTGATCGACTAACACACCTTTGTCTCCCAATCCATTACACC
Source organism: Coilia nasus (assembly GCA_027475355.1). NCBI lineage: Eukaryota > Metazoa > Chordata > Actinopteri > Clupeiformes > Engraulidae > Coilia > Coilia nasus. Next base: position 6,339,615 of record CM050211.1, read on the forward strand.
AACTAACAGGGAACCAACTTAAACTCTGCCTGTTGTACAGGGTTAAACATGTCTTTAAAAAGTACATATATAAGTTTACGTAAGAGCCTTTCACTGTCTTCTTATAACAGCCTGCGCCCAAACCTAACCACCCGCCACCCCTCCACCTCATCCCCACACCACATCACCCCCACCCCCAATATCCGCTCTCCTGCTAAAGCTCGCCGGTCTAAAAATGCGAGCTGTTTATTTACATAACGCTAAAGCCCATTCCATTAAGTAGCCTCACCAGGTGTTTCGTCCGTAAAAGGGATTTGTTTCCTCGAATAAATGGGGAGGCAAAAGCACTGCCAGAATGATATTGACCATGAAGAGAATTCTGCACACGTCAAATATGGAAAAATAAACTCTGAGCCTAATGACTCTCCACTGGTTTATTATTTAGGCTTTCCAAGTATTTCCTACAGAGTTCAAAATACAAGAAAAGAAGGAAAGAAAGAAAACTTAAAAGTGAATAACAGAAATAAAAGTAGTATATAAAAAAGTGCCACTTTGTTAAAATGTGTTTCTATGATCACCACTGAAAAATGCAATGACAGGCAGCAAAAAACAAGCATGTATGCACAGTATCTATGAAGTATCTATGACTTCTCTGACACTTACAGACGCTGTTCATGTTCAGCGTTTGCCCTTTGAAATAATCCAGTCATTACACATTCTGGCCTCCAACCCCACTCTGAACTATGATGTGTGTGTCGCTGACAGCTTCCTAGCCCCTCGTTCTCACAGACACTTCTGCTCGCTGGTGGAACAGCCCTGGGGCTTTCACCCTTGTCAATCAAGCCCAGCGAGCCCTGTCACATCACTCCTGACAGTCACACTTACCACCCTCCCCCCCTTTAGCTTGGACAAAAGGCAAGCACAGAGGAGAGGGTCTTAAAGGCAAAAAAGGGCAGAATTCAGGGGAAAATTTAAGGCCCTTTTGACTGACGGTACATCTGTAGCTATAAAGCAAAACGTCGAAGAAAACGCAACCTGTGAAAACAAGAAAGAGAGGCATAATTCTACCGTCACCGTAAGCATCACATCAAAAAGCTGAGCGGGGTGGATATGGAGCCCCCCCTGTGATGGTGGGCATGTTTCCTGCTCCTCTTAGGCAGCCTACAACATGTGCCATCAGATAAGGGGGAGGAGGGGACAGGGCCAGGTGAGAGGGCTTAGTGCGGGTGCGCCCACCATAACCTCCGATCAAGATCTCACAGGCCGATAGCAGCCTGGGTGGCGTTCCCCGGGGCTGCTTTCTTCAGCCGATGGCATCATAAACCAAACACAGATTTTTATTTTGAAGGGTGTGTGTGTGTGTGGTGGGGTAGGGTTGTATATAAATCAAGAAAACAACGGAAGCCCTCAGTACCCTTCCCCAGTTGATGCATTTCATGGTAAGCAATGCACGGGCTGAGAGGAATGAAAAAGCAAGGGAGGGCGAGAGAGAGGGAAAGAGGAAAGGAGAGAGAGTAAGAGAGAGAGAGAGGAAGATGGAAAGAGAAAGAGAGCAAGCATAGTATGGGAGTTACAGTGCATGAAAACCACGGTGACAAAAGTGCTGGTGGCAGAAATGTTTAACTTTCTTGTTAGCAATCTCCCCTGCGCCGCACTTAGGCGACAGCAAGTTGTTTATTATGTTCGGAGCTGGGCAAAAGCGATTAGGGCAACTCTCAAGAATCAAAGTGTTACAAATGCATGGAAACACAGCCAGCTGTAAATGCCATGGAATTAGAAGCTTACCAGCCACCCCTAATACTAATACATAGCAATTTTCAGCCCGATGCTGATATAAAGAAATTACTTTTTTAGTGCGCAATAAATGCCCTCAGACAAAATATTTCATGGAGGCTGGGGGCTGGGGAGGGTGGTGCCCCAGGAATGTGGGACTATAAGCACGACCTTCCTCTTCAACTTCTGCAACGCCTGAATTTGCTTGTTTGTGTCTAATACCACTGTAAAAATGCAGATCAACAGAAGTCACTTAAACAGCTTGGGGGTAAAAATCATCTCCCGTTTTTGATCGTCTAAAGGCAGTCTAATTCACTACATGCTGATTTGTGTCAAGCGCCAACTGTTTTTGTGATCGTGTGTTTATTCGCCAATGTTATGCAGGCTAAAGGAAATTTCAATCTAGCTTTAAAGAGTGGGCGAATATGGGTATGTATGTATGTTTGTCTATGTGTGTGTCCATGGTTGTGTCTCTGTGTATGTGTGTGTCTACCGTGTATGTCTCAGTATGTATGCATGTTTGTGTGTGTGTGTGTGTGTGTGTGTGTGTGTGTACCAAAGTGGATGAGAAAGGGCTGAGGAAGTTGATGGGGCTCAGAGAAAAAGTTCTGGCATCATGGGGTCGAGTGGAAGCACATCAAATGCGAAGCGGCAGAGCTGGGCAAGGAGAGCAGAACTGGGCAGGCAGACCCCTTCACACACACACACACACACACACACACACACACACACACACACACACACACACACTTAAAAGACACAGACACACACAGCCGCCCCCTAGTTCCCCACCAGCCACTACACTCAACACTAACAGTTTGTCTGGATCGCAGCTATGCTATCTGGCTACGCGCCACCCTAAACGCAATCAAACCCTCTTTTAGGCTTATTTTCCTCCTAATCCCTAAACAAATAAAGCAGAGGAGAACATATGCACATAGTGTATACGTGCATGCCTGCATGTGCACCTCACACACACACACACAAACATGCACAAGCAGCAGGCCTGCACACTCTCCTATTTAAACTCCATCACACTTCAGACTGGCTTTGCGCAGGGAAGCATGTTAATCCCGTAAGCTGCCACAGGGATTTCTGCATTAGAGATGCAATCAAAGTCGCATTGGAAAGTTGTGTCGATGATTAGGCTGATTTGGCCACATTAACATTAATTGCACAATCACTGGAGCACTCTCAAGCCCATCTCGCATCTGGAAGAGGCAGCTGCGGAGCTCTTGGGAGAAGCCGTCTTTGTGAGGAGCATGCGGAGAATGTGCTCAAGATAAATACAAATTTGTTATTCCACCACCACCAGCACCCACCTCTGCACTCGCCTTTTCACCAGCCTGGTAAACCAGCCCCTCGTACTTCATTTCATTTTGTACAGGGGGTCTGGCCTTGCTGCCGTTGAAATTCATGTACTGTATGAGGACCGAGAAACTCTTAGCCAGTCAGCGAACAGAGGGAGTGTTCGTGACGTTGACTTGGTGTGCTACATTTGAACTGTAGTATGTAGGTAGGCTAACTGTATACGTGATGACCAGACGTTAGCGATTGGGTAAAGGCAGAGCCACTTCTTTTAAACTTCAGCAGAGTCCACAACTCCAGGAAGAAATTGTTTCTCAATGCAACGACTCCAAACCCTCTGTACAAAATAAAATGAAGTACAAGGGGCTGCTTTACCAGGCTACCTTTTCCCACCCTTCCTCGTCTGCTGTTCCGTGCTGAACCCCTCTTCTGCAGTGACTGCATGGAATTCCACACAAGCGCAGAACGAAGCATGCTAGCATGCAAAAGGTGACTGGGAGCTGGCGTGACGCTCACTTTGTCTGCCAACGAGAGAGAGACGGACACAGAGAGAGAAAGAAAGAGAGAGAGAGAAAACGAGAGACAGAGAGAGAGAGACAGAGAGACAAAGAAAGACAGAGAGAGAGACAGAAAGAGAGACAGAGGTGAAGACAGAGAGAGGCAGAGAAAGAGAGACAGAGAAAGTGAGACAAAGACAGAGACAGAGACAGAGAGAGAGAGAGACAGGAAGAGAAGGAAGACAGGAAAAGACAGAGAGAGAGAGAGAGAGAGAACGAGGGAGGGAGGAAGAGGGAGAAAGAGTGCAGAAAACGTGGAACCTGGCCCAGCCGCACGGAGCGCGAGTAGTGATTTATGATGCGGCGTCTTAACTCGACAAAAGGAACTCCTTCCCCTCCTGTCGCCGGCCCTGACGGCCCTTTGGCGGGGCTTCATTGTCCTCGCCCGTGTGGGGGAAAAGCACAAAGGGGCCTTGTATGCAAATCGCTCTCTTCTCTCTGTCAGGTACGCTGGAGCTCACAATTAAGAGCACATCACCACCACTGCTGCTGCCGCAGGCGTGGGTGGAAAAATTGTTTGTGAGCACGTTTGATTGGTGCGTGCATGTGTACGATAATTCATGTCTGTGTGGGGGTGTGTGTGTGTGTGATCTGTACGTGCGTGTTCTGTATGTGTGCATGTATTTGGATGTGTGCGTGTGTGTGTGTCTCTGTGTGTATGTGTGTGGTTACACCTGTATTACATTGTGTAGGGCTCCATTCATTCAGGGATTACTCCAGTGGATTAGAGCAGGGCATTATGTCTCGATATGCTGGTTATCCACAGCTGCGGGGCTGTGTTTAGGGGGTGGGGGGAGATTGACTACAGTGGGGTGGGGTTGGGGGGGGGGCTGTATACCATCCGGGTTTGCCTTCCTGTTTGCTCTCAGCATGGCGCACATATGTGTGCTAGCATAGAAGAAGGCTCTTCTTACTGGGGGCAGCAAGGGACGCGGAGAGAGGATAATTCCCTCTTGCCATGACCACCCCTCCCAAAGCCCAAGCTGCCCCTATGCATGAACTAACTCGGGCAAGCCCACTACCCTCCTCTCTCTGCTGGCCCACCTGCCTGTCATTCTGCCCCATGGAATGTTAATGCTCACACAACTTACAGAAGGGGCACAGAGAGTGAGACCATTAAAAGGGCTGATGAACCCATCAGTAGCATCTGTCCATCACCTCCAGACACAACAGCTGATATAAGAGTCCTTCATGTGAGGCTTTGGGAGGATAAGGCCATGCACCCAGGTGTGTGTGTGTGTGTGTGTGTGTGTGTGTGTGTGTGTGTGTGTGTGTGTGTGTGTGTGTGTGTGTGAGTGAGTGAGTGAGTGAGAGAGTGAGTGAGAGAGTGAGTGAGAGAGAAAGAGAGAAAGAGAGAGATGGAGGGGAGAGAGAGAGGGACTGAGTAGGACTGAGTAGGAGTTACATGTGTTTGTGAGGGCTCTTTGAAGATTTAACTGTGGCCTTAGCATTTGTTAAATGATAGTAAGCCTGAAAGGTAGCTGCTCTACTGAATTATCTATTCAGCAGAAAAAAAGGTTTTCAGTTCAGCCCTGTGAGACTCCAACAATCTTAAAGGTTAGAAATCAAAGACCTTGGCAGAGTGTATTAAGACTTAGCACTATGTCTACACAGGGTATACAAATGGCATTGTGTACCAATAGATAGTGTGCTAAATTGTCACAATAAAACGCTATTTCAATGTTAACGTGGAAGAGGCATTTAAACCTTCCAGGGGCAGCAAACCTTGAGAAAGGCAAAATTATATTCTCAGCTTGGTAGACATTCACAAACAAGGCAGAAAAAAAACTCCAGTTATTCACTAAACCATTTCAATGCAACATGCACAGCACATCAACATGGTCTGCTAATGGATGACTGTGTGTTTACCTTCTCCAAGGACTGCCTTGTTTGAAGCAATCTTCGGTCCCAGTGTAACAAGTTCAGCCTGCTTGCCCTGCAAACAGCAGACACAGAAATTAGCAGTTAATTAAATAATTACTGGTGCTGTCTGCCTTCCTTACCTAATAAATGGAATAGCGGCACTGTTATTGTGGTAGGGTGTGTGTGTGTGTGTGTGTGTGTGTGTGTGTGTGTGTGTGTGTGTGGGGCGGGGGGAAACTCAAACAGGTTTGCAAGCCAGCCGTTTAAGTCATTGTAAGGGCCTACTTGTAAACTCGACGAGGACTGATTCAGCACATTATCCTGCTTGTGCCGAGAGCAGGTGTTCTTCCTGAACACTAATTTGTAATGGCGCCTTTAAGGACCTCGGCATACAAACGTGTTAAAAGCCTTCAAAGCCTGAACTTGGTGCAGGTAGAAGAACAAGGGGAAACAAGTTGTCCCGCAGGCAAAACAAAATAGAACCATTAATAATATGAACAATAATAATCCATTTTATTTGTACAGTGCCTTTTCCAAACACAAGGTCACTTAGCAAGGGAACTAAGTACGACACATAGCACATGTAGAAAACAGTTGGCAACAGACAATGCAGTGCAGACAAGTACAGTTACACAATACTAACAGCGACTGTGCAACATAATAGACAGGACAACACCAATAGCATCACAACAGACACAGTGAACAACCAAACAACTAACACAGTGAACGCCCATTTGTTAGGGGTGACAGAGGAGGGGATGGGGGTGAGCTTATGTGTAGTGTACATTTAAGAGATATAAGGACAGACAAATGCTAGCCTACAGCAGCATGGGGTAGCACTATGGAGAAGTATCAGCTGTCGTAGCCCAATGACGATTCCACAGACAACACCACCACAACAAATCTAGTGTTAAGCTTATATAAAAATGCACACATTTTCTCTTTCTAGGTGTACCATTTTATTAGACCATGTCCACAAAGGCACAAGCGCACACGTTTCAGCACTAGGCCATCATCAGCATGCGTTCTTAACAACAAAAAATCCCCCATCACCCCCCACCACATCCTTAAACAGAGGGGTGTAGCACCCCCCACCACATCTTTAAACAGAGCGGTGTAGTACCGGAGCACCAAGCACACAGACAGCTCTCCTGGAGGATGTTGGTGAAATGGCCTAGGCAGAATGCTCCCTGCCCAAGCACAGGTAGCCCCATGTGGCACTGGGGAGGAACGTATGGGTATGATCTTGAAACTAAACGAAGCGACGCGACATGAGAGGCTAGTGATATTCGAGCGGTGCTTAGGACAGCACTTTCGTTTCAGCACTTCTCTCCTCTTTTCCTCTCCTCTCTTCTCCTCTATTGTCCCTCATCTCTTCTCCTCTCTTCTCCCTTTTCCTCTCCTCTCTTCTCCTCTCGTCTCCCGCCTGCTTCAGGAGGAGCTGTCTGGGGTGCTGTTGCATTGCTGGTTGGGGGTCAAGAGGCCTCCATTAGTCCAATCTAACACACTGCGCGTACTACTAAAAAACACACACGAAACACACCCCTCCAATAACACACACACACACACACACACACACACACACACACACACAGACCCACCTTCTCTCACGCACACACACAAATAAAGAAGTGAAACAGAAAAAAGAGCCTAAACCTTGTTTTTATGGTAAACAGATGAGTGCCAACAGGGTAATATTCCACCGCATTTGAATAAAAGCATTACAGTGTAGCCAGAGATGAAAAAAAGATACTGTTCATCGAGGGTTTTTTCTTCTTTCTGCCTTTTTTTTTTACATTCTGATAGTCAAAACTGGGGCCAACTTTCTCAGTGGATAGTGTGCATTTATCTGCAGCTCAATATCACGCAGGACACTGGGGGAAAAAGCATCTAGTGTGTGAAGGACCACTGCTGCATTAATTACGTATTAAGTGTCCTTGTAGAAGACAAAAAAAAAAAAAAAAAAACGGTGGTCAGTTTAATATTTTGACTGGACTGGGAGAGCCAGACACACACACACACACACACACACACACAAAGGAAGCCAAGAGAGCGACGGTTTTCCTATTATTCACATTCATTAGCCTTCAATTAACATATCGTCAATGCCACCATAAATCAATAGTGACTGGTGACAAATGACAAATATTTTCATTTTAAACAACTAAACATCATTAATTCAAATCACCTGCAAAGCGCCTTGGGAGCTAAATGAGTTTACCAAAAAATGCGGCACATCCATTTAGATAAATGCGCCGCGTCTCTAATGAGGGGAAGCGTTTGCATCAGCCAGGGCGACAGCGGTTGGTAGCAGCGGAGGTGGAGGATGAGGAGGAGGAGGAGGAGGAGCAGAAGGAGGTGGAGGATGAGGACGAGGAGGAGGAGCAGGGAGTTGCCGGGTGGAGGAAACAAGGGAAAAAGAATAGAAGAAAACAACAGAACTGGGGCATAACAGCTGCACAGATCTCTCTCTCTCTCTCTCTCTCTCTCTCTCTCTCTCTCTCTCTCTCTCTCTCTCTCTCTTTCTCTTTTCCTCCCTCTGGTTTGTAATGCACGTCTTGTAATACCTAAATAGATAATTGTCTCAATTTCAGAGCTCCGTGCCGGCATGGCAATGCTGCTTGGTGCAGCGGGGGGCTTGGGGGCCATGCGGGGCGGGTAAATAAGCCCCCACTGGGTTGTCCTGCTGAGGGCCCGACCACTCCACTGGGGCATTCTGCCGCCGCCACCGCCATTCTGAGGCAGCAAAATGAGCCTTGGCTGCGATGATTACCCAGAAGCCAGTGAGAGAGATCAAAATGCAACACTCACAAAAGGCAAAAAAAATGAAATAAATAAATAAATAAAACAGGAGGAGAGGGAGAAAAGAGCTTCTTTGCTGGTTGCCATGCAGGTAGCTCTAGACGTGGGGTTGAAAATGAGAGAGAAGATAGCCATCTTGGCTTTCACACGAAATTATATACCTTCAGTGTAACAAGAGGCAGTGTGGCAGCGTACCTGGCTAAGTGGGCATTGTGTAATGCCTGGCCAATCCACAGTGGAACATACTGGAATATCTACCATCACACCATAAACTCACTCTACAGAACTGCGAGCTTGATGTGATATCAATTACAAGAGTAAAAATGTGATTTCAACAGAATGTGTTACTTGACAGATTTCACAGTTTAGAGCAAGAATACTAAATGTGATAAGTCCTTAATGACTGGCAACGAATCAAACTGTTGAGACGCTAGCTACAGAAAGGATACACCCACAGAAATCATCCACCAATATACGACAGCCTTTTCCCCCCTCCTCCTTCACTGTATGAATCAGTGGGTGTTTGCACACCAGGAAAATAATCGCCTCACGTTAGTATATAAATATATATATATATAAACTTTTGAAAGGCCCCCCCTCCCCCTACCGCTAACTGAAGTCCACTCTTCACAGCAACGTCCTCTCACGCGCCACTGCTGCTCGCTGAGGACTCCCAGGCATTTTTTCGGTTTGAGGTGGGAGAGATCGCACGCGCAGAAAACATGAATTAATACTCCACTGAAATGCATCCAATCCCAACAATAGGCACACATCCACTCTGCACACCTCTTCAACACATCTAATGGACAGGCTCTTTGCTCACTTCACATCGTTCCAGCCCCATGGTGTGTGTGTGTGTGTGTTTGTGTGTGTGTGTGTGTGTGTCTGTGTAAGGGGGGGGGGGGGGGGGGTAGATAGGGGTTAAAAAAAAAAGAATGCAAGAGGCCCATGAATATTTACCACACAGTAAAGTTATTCCATTAATTACCCCGCAGCGTGCTTGCTGCAATACTGGTGGCTACTTCTGTGGCGGCCTCACTAATGAACTTTCACACGTCATTACCATATTAATTAGTGCGAGACTCAACGACTGTCAATAGGACATGCCTTGGGTTTTTTTTTTGTTGTTGCCACAAAGCCGGCACACAATGCGAGGGGGTACTCAACACTGGTGTAGGTGTGTTCGTTCTTGCATGGCATGTCAGCAACCTGGACACTTCATGCATTTATCATGCTACACTGCTTTACAGAAAAACAGGGAGGGGTAAAACATATGCCCGCAGATACACACACAGCTAAGCACACAGAATCACAAACACACACAGAAAAGGCATCAGTTTTCAGCTTTTGCTTTTGTGTGTGTGTGTGTGTGCGTGCGTGCGTGCGTGCGTGTGTGTGTGTGCGTGTAAAAAACTGCTAGGTGAACATTTTAGAAAGGCCTTGAATGCAGAGGCGTGGGCGTGAGCGATTGGCTGGGATGGCTCAGTGATATCTATATTCAGTCCATTTGTGTTTGTGTTTAGGGTGTGTGCAGAAGAGATTTTCCAAGTCACTGTCTGTGTCCTGAAATACAGGAAAATCTAATGTGTGACTCACTGGAACACAAACCCAGCTGTTTACAGACAGCCAGACAAAAGGGCTGACTCCAGGACTTTAGAGCTTTGCTTTATTAAGACAGCCTAGTTCAAATGAAAAATCAAACAACATCTCATAAAACTGCTTAAAAAAACAAGTGAGAGAGGGAGAGAGAGAGAGGGATAGAGAGAAAGAGAGGAATAGAGAGAGAGAGCAACAGAAAGAAAGACACAAGAGACAGAGCACAATACCTCAACTCTGCACTCATATAAAATGACTGGCAGGGGTCTGACATTATGTAGTACACCCGCACTATAACGGTAAACAATAGCAAGTTTAAAAAAAATATATATATAAAAAGAGAAAAGACAGTAAAAAAAACAGCGACGCACAAACAGGCGCCAATTAAAGGCAACTTCTCTCAGCCGCAGCCTGGCTGTGGAGCTGTGCACGGGGGAACCCGTGCAGTCTGCTCAGTGTCAGCCTGTCTGATCCTGGAGATTTTTTGGAGCGGCCTTCACGTTCTGCTGAGCTAAGAACAAAGTACACAAGAGTCCACATAGAGGGCTTTGCCGCCTTAATGCCAAGGAAGTGGAATTTCGCTTCAAAACCCAAAACAAACAAGGCCGCGCATTTCTTTACACTATTTAAATGGGAACAGGCTACAGTGTTCCCCCTGCCTAAGGCAAATCAAAAAAAAGAAAGAAGAAGGAAAAAAAAGAAAGAATGGCCTCCACTCGCCTTCCATTCAGATTCCAATGAAGTGATTCCGAAGACAAAACAAAAATGTTAGAATGTAACAGAACACACTGTTTGGAGATATCCAATCAAGACAACAGTTGAATGTACAACGAAATTGGGCAGAATCATAGTTTACTCAATTAAAAATCCCTAAAACGAAAAAAAGAGGTACAGAAACTGTAGCACTGGTTAATAAACAAATCGTATTTGCACCTGAAAAAATACCCTAGCACACAGAAACATAGACTCAGCACGCAATGCAGAAGAACAGGCTCACGGCTAGCGCAAAGACCTATTCCTTTCTAGCAAAAATTATGCAATGCTATTTTTATGACCAACTCCTTTTTCCACCCTGTCAAACAGGAGGACTGTCAATTCTCTCCAGCGAGATCACGTTTCCACCCTCTCCAGTCTCCATGGCAGTCTCCTAACCTGCCACAGATCCTGAGCGCTATTAATATCAGGAACCCGCACATTTCATTTCCCTGGACGAAGGGAAGACAGAGCGACAGCAGCAAAGCAGGCAGAGGAGAAGAAAAACCTCTCATCACAGTACATTCAAAACTCACTCTCAACACACACACACACACACACACACACACACACACACACAATCACTAGAGCACAGAAGCAGGCACACACAGGGCAGTGCACACACAGCCTCACACACCCACACATACACACACAAGTGCAAAGACACAGTAACATTAGGTTTGGTTTTTTACAGCCTGTGTGTATTAGTAAGGTGCCTGTGTGTGTGTCCGTGTGCGTGTGCGTGTGCGTGTGCGTGTGCGTGTGTTAGTAGTAGGAGCTGAATGAAGTAGGCGGTTAGCACCCCTCTCTGAAACATTAAGAGCAAACCCAGATCCTCCAGCTATTTCTACCTCCTCCAATGACACAGCCATACCAGCACAGTGAGCACACCAGCAGTCTGAGCACAGCAAGGTTAAGAAGGGAGGGGAGTGAGAAAGTGTGTGTGAGAGAGAGCGAGAGAGAGAGAGAGAGAGAGAGAGAGAGAGAGAGAGAGAGAGAGTGTGTGTGTGAGTGAGTGTGAGTAGGGAATGAGAGGGAGAGAGAGAGTGAGGGAGAAAGGGAGAGAGAGAGAGAGAGAGAGAGAGAGAGTGTGTGTGAGTGAGTGTGAGTAGGGAATGAGAGGGAGAGAGAGAGTGAGGGAGAAAGGGAGGGAAAGAGAGAGAAAGAGAAGAGAGGGGATACAATGAGCAAAGTCTGTAAAGACTTACCGGCCAACAGTGAACGAGTCTCATTACACGAATTCTTATTCTCCAGCCAGAGTGAGCAGAGTGCGAAAAAACCAAAAGGCAGCACAGCACGGCACGTTAGTTTCCTAACTCCTCAAACTGGAGTAGAAAGACTCGTGTGACAGCCGCTGTGGTAGAGGTGCTTTTGGTCTGTCCGTAAACTACCGCTCGAGAGGCACAGCTCTCTGTGTGAGTGAGTGAGTGTGAGAGTGTGTGTGTGTGTGTGTGTGTGTGCGTTCAGAGGGACTGGAGGTATGTGGTCTAAACACAACAAAAGCCGGTGACTTGTGCTAGATTAAATATGCAGGAAGGGGCCCCTTTGCATAAACACAAACACTCAGCAAATGAAGCCCGGGCACAAAGCAGACGCCTGCTGTGGAGCCCCTACCTGTCCAGGGCAGTTTCTCTTTCTTCCAGTTTTTAAGTCTCTCAATCCTTCTTTTTTTATTCTTTTTACTTTTTTCAGTTTTTCCTTCTTCCTTCATTCCGTCTTTATTTCTTGACGTTCTGAGAATGAGTGTGCTTGGAAACCAAGTCGCAGTTTTCAACTCCTGAGTTTTGTTTTTTTGTTACAATGTTTAATATTTGTTTTGTTCTTTTAAGTATAATGCTTATGCAAAAAAAGGTATGAAAGAAGAGGTCACATTTTTACATTCCTCTATCTTGGCTACTTTGAAAGTTCATGTGGTCAGCAATCATCTTAAGCAAACAGTACAATTTAAATTAATTCAGTTTAAATGCAATTTCACACTCAAGTTGAAATTTCACACTTTTGCGACCTTAATATCACAATTTCGGCACTCGTGTGAGGTCCTTAAAACACGCACATGAAATAAAAGTGTCAAGTGAAGGAGCATGTCTGCAGGAACATGTAAAAAAGTGCCTGTTGGAAGTCCATGCTTTTCCTTTCCAGACGACACAGTCCCCACACTCTTTAGCAGACACCTCCTAGTGGATGAACCAAAAATCGTAGGCGATTTAACACTGGAGGAGGGTGGGGAAAAAAAAAAAAACTCAATAAAGTAATCTGGTGCAGCTCCTACTGTCCAAGACTCCCAAGTCCATAGACCATATCTCTCTTTCTCTCTCCCTCTCCCCCTCCTTCTCCCTGCCTCCTTCTCTCCTTCCCTTGACCCACCCCCCACCCCCCCCCCCCCCCCACCCCCCACTCCCGCGTCTCTAACTCTCCAGGGAGATGAATGGCGAGACTGACGACAGGGGAGAGACTCCAGGAGTGGCTGGCTGAATCTGCCAGTCTTCATGACTAAAACTTCAAGTGAACCAGAGAGAACAGGAGCCGAGGCCCTGAAGAAAATCTGGAGCCCGGCCTCAGATGCTGACTGACACATAACTGATGCACCGAGTCAAAGATGTCATTTTCAAGCTCCTCGCACCGCGAGCGGGAGGAGAGAGGGGGGAGACGAAGTGAAGGAGAAGGGGGGGGGGGGGGTGGTGGTGGTGACCAAGAGCAGGGAAGGGAGGGGGGGGAGGGGTGAGGGAGTGCAAGACTAGAAAAAAAAAAAAGAAAAAACAGACAGTGAGGAACTAAAGCGAGATGGACGGACGCACACAGTGTGAGAGAGGTGGACAAAGAGGAGAGGAAAAGAGGAAAACAGGAGTGAAGAAGAAAAGAGTGGACAGAGCAAAAAAGAGAGACGGCTAGACAGAGACAGACAGGGAACAAGAGCGAGTGAGAGAGTGAGAGAGTGTGAGAGAGAGACAGAGAGAGAGAAAGCAAGAGGGGGAGTAAGACAGTTAGTGAGAGAGAGTGTGTGAGCAAGAAAGTGAGTGAGTGAGAGAGAGAGAGCGAGTGAGTGAGAGAGAGAGAGTGAGAGAGAGAGAGTGAGTGAGAAAGAGAGCGAGCAAGAGAGAGAGCGAGTAAGAAAGAGAGAGAGCGAGAGACAGAGAGCGAGTGAGAAAGAGAGAGAGGGAGGGAGGGAGCAGAGTGCACAGCACAGAGCACAGAGAGCAGAAATGGGACCTCCAGAAAATAAACAGGGTGTAGAGTTTCAAAGGCAGGGGGACACAGGCATTCCATTGTTCAAGCCAATTATCAGTGGAAAATAATAACAGCAGATGGGTCCAGAGCAGCCAGCCGCTGCACAGCAGATGAAGGAAATGTGAGAGATGGAGAGAGAAAAAGAGAAGGAGGGGGAAAGAGAGAGAGAATGAGTGAGTGAGTGAGAGAGGGAGTGAGTGAGTGAGAGAGAAAGAGAGGGAGGGAGGGGAGGGGACGAGGGACTGGCCTAACAGTCCTGCAGCTACACACACACACACACACACACCATACATATACACACACCATACAGCCATACACACACACCAGATGTGAACTTCCTCAAGGACAGTTAAATACGTGCTATCTGGCCTCAAGTGCTGCAACATGCCTCTCATACACCAAACAACCATCCGCCACTTTCACGACGGAAAATAAACATCAGACAGCGAGAGAGAGATAGAGAGAAGAGAGAAAGAAAAGAGAGAATGAGAGAGATAGAGAGAGAGAGAGAGAGAGAGAGAGAGAGAGAGAGAGAGAGAAAGAGAAAGAGAGAATGAGAGAGACAGACAGAAAGCGAGCAAGCAAGAGCGAGAGAGATAGCGACAGAAAGAAAGAGAGAGAGGCAGCCGACCCCTTGGAGCATATGCGTGGGCGTGCCTGTGGACTGCTTCAGTGCTGCATGACTGGGGCTGCACTGCTGGCGTTAAGCTGCAGCTGTGAGCCTTTGAAAGAAAGAAAGAAAGAAAGAAAGACAGACAGAAAAAAATGGAATTCAACACGTAGGTGACAGTGGTGAGAGCAGGAGCACCACTGACCTGAAAAAAAAAAGCAGGTGAGAGTTCTACTGGGGGACTGTCAAAGGAGCCACAACACACTCTGTGGAGTCTGTGTGAATTTATGTGTGTGTGTGTGTGTGTGTTTAAATGTGTGTGTATGCATGCATGTCAGGCTTGACTTTGCACATTTCCATCTTATCAAAACTTTGAGCGCGCCTTCAGCAGCATCCAATCCAGGGAGCATACGTGGAGCATACTTAGAGCACGCACTCCTTTTCCCTGGTCTCCTCGGTAACACAACTATGGCCATACCTATCCCTACCCTCTACACACACATGCACACACATTCAGACACATACACACACACACACACACACACACACACACACTCTCTCTCACATACAAACACACTCACTCTCTCTCACACACACAGACACACAGACACACACACACACTCTCTCTCTCTCTCACATACACACACTCAGTCATTCTCTCTCTCTCACACACACACACACACCCACTCACTCACTCCCCCGTTCTCTCCAAACACCCCTTGCCTTTGCCCGTTCCCGCACCTCAACCACAGCCCAGGCTGCTGGCCTCCCCCTGCTCCAGCGTGGATGAAGTCACAGCTCCTCACATCTAGGGCCAGCGGCTTGGGAGAGGAGAGAGAGGAGAGAGGGGGCAGAGAGGAGGAGACAGGAGAGGAGAGAGGGGAGAGAAAGGGTAGAGAGAGGGGGAGAGAGAGGAGACAGAGAGGAGAGAGAGAGGAGAGAGAGGGGGAGAGAGGGGGGAGGGGGGAGAGGGGAGAGAGAGAGGAGAGAGGAGACAGGAGAGGAGGAGAGGGGGAGAGAGAGGAGAGAGGGGAGAGAGAGGGGGGGAGAGAGAGGGGGGAGAGAGAGGAGAGAGGGCAGAGGGGAGAGAGAGGGGGAGAGGAGAGAAAGGCAAGAGAGAGGGGAGAGGAGAGGGAGAGAGGCGGGGGCTCTGAAGGCCTGGCACGGGCCAAAGGGGACGTGTGCTATCAGCCGCACCGACTGACAGCCCAGCCTGGCCCAAAGAGCGAGCGGGGGAAAGAGGCGCCACCGACCTAAAACAAAACCCTGGCTCTGGCCCTGCGTGTGTGTGTGTGTGTGTGTGTGTGTGTGTGTGTGTGTACACACGCAGGTCTTGTCTAGGGGCGGGTGATGGCCTTAGATAGCGGCACAAAAGATCTGCCCTTCCTTTTCAGACGAGGGAGAAAAGTTTTCGTTTCATTAACTCAAGACTAAAGCGTAATTATCTCCCCATAGACCTTAATCACCAGCAGACGAGCAGTGGAACAGCGCGCTCTTTCCACTTCACTCATTCAACTTCTTTTGGGTTTGGCTGTGCTTTTTTCTCTTTCCCTTTCTCTGTCTCTTTCTTTCTTTTTTCCCATATTCTCCCCCCTTACCATCCACATCTCATCCCTACCCCCCCCACCCCCCCACCCCCCCAAATCCCTTTCAGATAAGATTAACCAATCAAATAATGGCACCAGATAGTGGCGAGAGGGGCAAAGGAGAAGGAAAAAATACAACTTTTAACAAAATGGCCTCTGTTGTCAAAGCAACAAAGCCTCACCATGTTATCTTGCTGTGGAGTGGGGGGATTAGGGGCATCTCTGTTAGACTAGACAGGGGAAGAGGCATAAAGAAGAGCCAGAGATGCCCTTACAGAGGGCAAGAAGGTGACAGTGACGAGTGACAGTGAGGGCAGAACCAGAACTATTCTCCGTCTGCCCCCTTCAGTGCTGTGGAGAGCGCCAGCGATCAGCCGCGTCTAAAATTCAAATCAGGCCGAATGCAAACAAAGCGTTTTATAGTCGTGTACGATATCAGAACAGTGGCACACAGCGCTGGAAGGTGCTTGTAATACCAGCCCCTCTCTTACGACAAGTCTCTAAAGGATTCTGTGCTAAAAGAGTGTGTGAAAGAGAGAAGCTTTGTCTGTGTGTGTGTGTGTGTATATGTGTGTGTGTGTGTGTGTGTGTGTGTGTGTGTGTGTGACAGAGAGAGAGAGACAGACAGAGTGTGATGAAGGAGAGAAAGAGAAAAGCCCTAGATTTAATTAGCTAATAAAAATAATTGCCATTAGCAAAATCTCATCGAAGGGGTTTGAAGCATTTGCAAGGAAGGGGGGTTGGTGTTGGTGTGTGTGTGCGTATGCAGGAGTGTGTGTGTGTGTGTGTGTGCGTGTGTGTGTGTGTGTGTGTGTGTGTGTGTGTGTGTGTGTGAGCACATGAAAGGGGGTGGGTATGCAAGGGAAAAAAGGCTTATTTTGAAGCAGGCCAAAGACAAAGGATTTTTAAAAGCGGAAACTTACAGGGCTGCAGTCCTTTCCGTGCACTGACACGGAGGTCGACTTAATTAGACTATTGTCATTTTAATCAGGCCAGCTTCGCGGCCATCACCGCCCCTCAAAAGAGAGCCAGTGGACTTCTATTTAAAAAAAAAAAAAAAAAAGGCACTCGCCAGGGCCTGCGGTCTCAGGCGAAGAGAGAGAGCCACGTGGACAGGCGGGTGCTTTCACGGGCACCAAGCTTTTAATGAGCCAACGCCGGGGAAACAAAGGCGCCCAGAGTATCACCAGGGGAAGGCACTCGCACCCCCAACACCCCCATTCCACCGCTCCCACCCCCCACCCCCCCCCCCCCCCCCCCAACTCACGCCTCTGTTCATTTGAAAATAATTTAAATATCAAATATTTGAAATTATTTGCTTCTCCCTAGCTATCAGATACTGAAAAAGAGTGACTCTTTCATGTTGCCTTTATTATGTTCTTAAACTGGAATTAAAATTCCAGGAGAGAAGGGCAGAAGAAAAAGGGGAAAAAAACACACCATCAAATGTGATGATGTTTCATTGAGGTGTCTGCCAATTATTCTCATGTAATGACTTGGTTTTTAGACCTACGTCATTGTCTTGTTTACCATTTCATAAACACTTCTGCAATGCACAAATAAAAGGGCTATTTGTCCTAATAATTAAACCCAACTGGAAACTACAAACTGCCAAAGAACACCATAACCTACAGACATACACAGAAGGAGCTGTTTTGAATGTGAACTTACTTGGAGCATCCTGAGGTGACAAGTAAGACAAAATAATACAATGCATAATGCATACACAAAAACACACAAACACACTCAACTCACTTGGATCCAAGATGGTGGTGCGCACGGACGCAGTGACACAGGCTCTCCACTTAGGTGCTCTATTTTTGTATTTTTCTTTCTTCTTGTGTGTTATTTTTGAGACTACTGCTTCTTTTTTGTTCAATGACAGTAAAAGTCTTGAAGTCTTCACAAACACACACTAAAGCTAGAGATGAGAGCAGCTGCTGACACAAACAGGCTGAGAGACAAGTGGCCATTCCCTCTAAAAGGGATCAGTTGAAACAGCACAGGCAAATTCATTCAGTTACGCTATCTTCTCTTCCTCGCAAGGTTTTATGATATGAGTACTCCGTCAGTTGGTGACTACTGTGGAATACTAGGCAAGGCACTCATCACTACTATGTGATAATGGGATGAGCATGGCATCCCATCAGAGAGAGTTTAACAAGACTTATGCTGGCTAGGGGAACATCAAGTTATAGTGGTAGGCTAATGACTTTTTTGTTTGCTTGGAGCTTGTTTATGTATTTATCTACACTGTGCATTTCATATGTGTGCAAACATACATATGTACATAAATAAACAACCCAATTACCTTTACTTTACCTTCACCAATGACCTTTAATGTCAGGGTGTCCTGAGACGATGGATTTGGTGGATTTTGTAAAATTCAACTTCAAATAAATAAAGCTGATGAACTCATGGAAACGAGTGACCTAAACTCCAGCAGAGAAGCCTCTGCGCACAGACACACAGACACATAGACACACACACAAGATCCATGCACCAGGCAAGGCCCCACCCTGTCTGGACGAGAGAGCCATCACATCACACCACCTGCAGCCCGCTGACCTGAGGTTGCCTCCACTGGCTCCCAGCATCGCCCTGGGCCCCACTTCTCTATTCCCTCAGTTCAAAGACACACAGGCACTGGACATCTTCATGCACACTTGCTACAGTGCTCCTCTTCCTTCTCCTCCTCCTCCTCCTCCTGTCTTTTCCACCATAGCTATTTATGATTATATTAATGGGCCTATAAGTTAATAGTTTTCAACATTGATGATAAATATTTCAGAGAGTGTTAATATTAATTTGATCAGATATTAACTTCACTCAATAATTCAGGGCATGCAAATCAATTATTCAATACAAAGAATGATCAGCGAATGTTGGAAGACTGTCCGAGCGACCAGTAAGCTCTAGGCGTGTATATCAAAAGTTTTTCAAACACAATCCCCGAAAAGCCTCGAGCTGTAAACATCCCACAACTTTCTGATGTGCTAATCTTATCAGATGACAAGCAGAAAACCCTGTGACATACACAAGAAACTCATTTCCATGGCAACTGTGCTGGAAATCTTTGCCGTGTCTAAATTGGAAACACAACAGGTTGTTTAGTCTCCGTGTGATTCAGAGCTGATCAGGAGCAAGCCCGTGAAGCGATATAAACACATGGGTTGCAGAGGGTTAGAAGGTCCTACCCTCATTTGTCAGACGAGCAAATATTGGGTGCTAAAGATTACCGCTCACATTTCTTACAGCCTCCTTATCCTCAACATCTCCCGAAGCTTAATGGAATCTACACCAAACCTCCTGTGTGCCAAAACGAAATGGGATCGGGGGAGCAAATCAAACATTTTCATTGACAAAAAGAATAAGAAAGTAACTCAAACTCACACTTATTCACCCAAACATAGTAGGGCTGTCAAAGAATGACAACTTTTTGGAATAAAAAGGGGCTGACGACGTGTCCAAATTTGAACCTTTTTAAAATATACATACTTTCCCCCCCAAAAACCGCAGTCGTCGCTGCCGCCATCACCGACAAATGATTGGAAATATGACCCATCTGACTGCGCGGCTTTAAAGACAAATGAATACAGATATTTCACTGAGCTGTAAAGTCGAGACAGATAACCTATTAATCACACCGCCGGACAATGGCACCAGCTAAATTTAAACACTGGCAGAGAAATGAAAAAAAGAAGCACCCTTCTTCGGTTCTTTTGCCTTGAATTATTCAGCAAGGTGCTGTTATTACATAGCATATAGAATTAAAAATCACTGATTCTACCTAATTACGCCTCTCGGATGATACTAACTACGGATGTCACAGCTTGCGTGGGCAATATTTCACCATGTTTAACCCTGTCAAACAGGCTAACGGACTTCCTCGCCCAATCCCTCTTGTTCGCCCCTTTTCCATCTTTGCTCCTCTTCTCCTTCGTTTCCCCTCTCTCCACCCCCACCCCACCGTCGCCTGCCTCCAGCAGCCCTGTCCGATCCTCGGCAGCTCTCTGCCAAAAGTGTGTTTCTGCCCCAGATAGGGAGCGACGTTGTTTAATTTGGGTGCAACCTGTGTGCTTCAGAGAGACGAGCAGCAAAATAAACACGGGCTCCTCTCCGTCACAATGGCCGCCATTGTGCTGCGCTCCAGAGGAGAAAAGACAGTGTTTGGGAAGCGCAGGGCTCGCGCTGCCAGCAAGTAAAGTTGACTTTGACTCATCCATTCCCACACACACAAACACAGACAGAAACAGACACAGACATACACAGACAGACATGCGCGCACACACACACACACACACACACACACACACATCTCCTGATGTATGGGTGAGGGTGGTGGGGGGGGGGGGGGGGCAGCGAGATTGGGGGTGGGAGTGGGGGATTGCTTAGCTCCTTTCCCATCTTCTGAGGAAGCCAGCCTGAGAAAATGTTCTATGCAAAGATTTGCACAACTCAGAGGCATTTGCAACTGTTCAGAGGAAAATGCCTCTGTGATTTTAGCAGGGTGTTGTTCACAAACACTCTGTGTTCTCTCTCTCTGTGTCTCTGTCTCCCTCTGTGTCTCTGTCTCCCTCTGTGTCTCTGTCTCCCTCTGTGTCTCTGTCTCCCTCTGTGTCTCTGTCTCTCTGTCTCTCTGTCTCTCTGTCTCTCTGTCTCTCTGTCTCTCTAATCCATGCAAAATTAATGGACAGGTTTCAGCAGGTTAAAAGAAAACAGCCACAATTATGGCAGTCCACGCAGAGGGAAATGTGTCTGCTTTTGGAGCACAGGAGAACAATGGGCTTTTTCACACCCCGTCACTCGTCAAGTTTCCGATCAACTCCCCACACCACCCCAGTTCAAGGGTAGCCGAGGCAACAAATAGGGTTGTATGCAAATCCCCACACCATGCAGGCATCAAATTGTTTTTGATTATTATTTGAATATTGAAATAAGTCACTTTAGATCTAGATATTTGAAGGCAATTTTCATAAGAGTGCATGCAGGAAGAGCACACAAGGATGGCGACACTTCGGAAAGGTACAGGTGGTACAATGCAGGGGGGGTGTAGTTGCAAAACAACACAAACTCACGAGCTGTTTCAATTTGGTTATATTTGCTTTAATGATAACACAGGATGTGTGTGTGTGTTCGTGCCTGTCTATCACACGTAAAATTTAGACAAATAAGACAGGGGGGTTAACTGTACACCTAGTGTACGAAGGAAATACAAATGGCAAATGAGGGTTCAAACACACACAAAACACACACAGTTTCCTCACAGTCTAGGCTGTGGAGAGTACTTCAAAAAAGTAACCCATAGACACATGATCAACCACATCAGAGACAGCAGTTGAAACAGACCACTAATACACAACATAATGAGAGGTCACATCCAACCAGCCTTCGGTTACGGCTGCGGCCCACACCAATTTGCTTAGCAGGTCCAGGAGATCCGCAGATTAGACTACAATGGATATCGCCACCCAACTGTGGCCCACACCAGCAACGTCCACAGCCTCTCTACTGTGCTGTGAGAGCTGTAAACTAGAAGTGGCAGTTTTGCATAGCAGTGGACAGAACAAGTGTGGCTTTGATCGCTCTAATTCGCAGAGTGTCATTTTGGTGTGCTGTCCTGTCTATCGATTCATCCACATGCATGTATCTTGACCCGACTGCTAGAAAACCACTTCTCTCTTTTACCACAAACTTAACAATGACAACAAATACAATGACTGCAATACCACAAGTCTAAGCTGACCACAGACAGAGAACGTTGACCGTCGCAAATGAGGCACTTTGTGAGCTGCCAGGCATTGTTTAGAGCAGGCCTGCGTGCCGAGCAGGGATGGCTGGGAGGATGTCAGGCTCTTCACTGTGGCTAGGCCTAATAGCCGCAGGTAGGCAGACTAGCACAGTCCGCATCCTGTCAGCAGCTACGGTTACCACCATGATCGAGCAGCATGGCAACAATAGAGCCTACAGAATCACAGTGAGGACTGTGTGTGTGTGTGTGTGTGTGTGTGTGTGTGTGTGTGAGTGAGGCAGGAGTGACTGTATGGGTGACCACATGCCACTGTCCTGTGTCATGTTTACTCCATGACTAAACAAACACAACACAGCCTGGGTTATCCTGCTCAGTTACACAGGTTTTTCTCTTAGTCACAGTCTGTCTCTTTCTGTCTGTCCACACACACACACACACAAACACACAAAGAATCTAAAAAGAGATCTCCTTAGTTTCTCTTTGAATGAGATCAAAAGTGATATTCAGGCTCCAGTCTCCTGCTTCTTATGTTTCTAGATGGGCCAAATTTCTCCTGTGGTTTTGAAGGCGAAATTTGAACAGGGCCGCAAATGATGATCAGTTTCTACTGAGTGTTTAAACATCTCAATATTATCTCTTCTGTTTCTAAACACAGCCTTGGTGTCTGGGGATTAAGGCACAATTTTTCATAATAAAATACACTTAACTAGCCTATGACAACAAGGAAAGGGATAGTGAATGGTTTCTTTTCATTTTGGGGAGACTGTGACAATGATACACCTTGTCTCCCTCTGTGTCAACCTTCTTCTCCTTTAAGGACAATTCTGTCTTATTGCACTGGAGGTGAACTGAACCAAAAATGAGATCACATTTTGGCCTACTGAGCTCCATCTCTTAGAAATACAATTTTCCTATGTGCAAGAGAGACACAGCACACACACATACACATATACACACACATAAATATACACATACATACACACACACACACACACACACACACACACACACACACACACACACACACACACAGATGGAACTGTTAATAAAGCAGGTCATTTGTTGGTGCGGACCCGGAAAATGGTTCAAATTTGTGTCTGTGTGTGCATGATTGTGTGTGAAACAAATGTGTGTGTGTGTGTGTTTGTGTGTGTGTGTGTGTGTGTGTGTGTGTGTGTGTGTACCAGCACACAGAAAGGCTGATTTCACACAGTACCATAATT
Organism: Coilia nasus; assembly: GCA_027475355.1. NCBI lineage: Eukaryota > Metazoa > Chordata > Actinopteri > Clupeiformes > Engraulidae > Coilia > Coilia nasus. The sequence goes on from CM050211.1 coordinate 6,362,642, forward strand.
CCTACTGTACAGCACACTCCAAGAGAATCCAAGTATTGAAAAGAAAACTCTACAGATGAACCCAACAGAATGCTCTCAGCCTCTTCAAGTTGCCCTTAAGTCACCCTAACGTCCAAGCGATTAGTCTCGAATAAGACTAAAACTCTTCGCTGCTGGCTAACGAAGCAGTACTTTCAAACCCCGCCGACTGACAAAATTAGGTGGTTTGTTTCACAAAGCACTTTGGTGTGAACAGCAGCAGCAGCAAACAGATGCGAGTTTAAGTGCTTTCAGCAGTCACAGTGAAACCTTGCTCTACAGGGCTGTGAGGGAAGCTGCTACCGATCGCTTTTGAAAGCCAGTGAGTCAGTCAGTCATTCATTCATTTCGCTTATGCATTTATATGGTGTAAGGGGAACAGGAGGAGGGGTATTTTACTTTTTAACTATTTTAACTTTTGCACAAGTGCATTTGATTTGAAAGCTGCTAGGAGGCACGCACAGTTTTAATTAATCCTTCAGTTTTGTGTGATTTCCGATTACACCAAATATCCTTTTTCATTAAATCAAGTGACAAATAATTGCTTACTTTACTGCTCATCCATCGGTAATGGGAATGGATTAGTGTGCTAAAGAATGTATGCTGTTCGCTCAGGGAGCTGCGGAAACTTTTTTGTTTTTTTTCCCCCCCTCATCTTAGTCTGTTTGTTACATCTAACCGTCATGCATTTAAAGCATCATAATGACAAGCAAATATCCGATTTGCATTCTGTAAAACGCTGTTGTCGGAAAGAGAAAAAAAAATAGCAGAGATCAATTTCCATAGGTATCATAAGCACAACTGTCTATGTAAATACTATTTCTTTATGGGGGTGGGGGAAAGAGAGCTAGACTGCTCATTTACATGATCAAATGACACCATTTACATTCATCTTTTCCACTTACTATCAATCCTGCACCACACAAGCAGAGCTTTGCAAACAAGCTACAGCACGAATGCACCTTATTCATGTCATTTCGCTCTCTGTCTGTTTAGCTACCCATCTATACATTTATTTGTGTGTGTGTGTGTGTGTGTGTGTGTGTGCGCGCGCAGTGTGTGTGTGTGCGTGTGTGTGTATGTGGAGTGAGTGAGTGAGTGAGTGAGTGAGCGAGTGAGAGAGTGAGTGAGTGTGAGTGAATGTGAGTGTGTGTGTTTGTGTCAGCAAGAGAATGCAGTTATTTAAAAGAAAAAAATGTTCATAGTTAAACTCAATGTGGCAAAGAGAATGAAAACTATCTTCTGTCTTCACATTCTCTGAGTTCAGGTGAGTTCGAAAGCGATCTGGCCCAGCTGTGATGTAGACATGCTGGGCTGGGGCCAGTAGAGGGTTTGATGCTATCTGGGGTGGATTCGTTGGCCAGGGACAGGAAAACTAGCCTGGTGTGAGCAGACTCCAGGAGGAGAGTCTCTCTTCGACAGTGGGCACCACACACTGAATGTTTGTCTCCACTGGTGGTCAGGTGTACTCTTCCATGCATCTTAGCAATTTTCTGGTCTGGCAAATACCCCACCAATTTTAAACCTCCACAAATTGAGCACCACTGTAAAAAAAACATGTTTTCCGTTATCATTCCAGAGGAATGGCTACAGCGACAAAGCCAGTTATTTATTTAGATTCATTGCTCGGCTGCGCTTTGCTGAAACTATTTTTTTGTTTTTGTGGGCGCAAAGAGAAGAGTCAAATCCGACATGACATGAAGTACACAAATAAAAGTGTGATCATTGAAATATCAAACAAGTCCACTGACTGAGAGTACCCTTGTGTATCTACCAAAGGGCAACATTACAACCCACAGGTCAACTTGTGGCAGAGAGGTATGGCAAACATTTTACAAAGCCTGAAAAAGTCTGAAATGGAGTATATGCCTTGGCTGGCATTTTATTCCTCCTTTATTCCCTGGAATTACGTGCTGGCCCGGCTAAGGCTAAGCTGACCCCCACCTCTGTTTACTGTCTACGGTCCTGGCAGCTTATGTTAGCTTTGACGACACGGCCGAGTTTTCGACGAGCTTCAAATGTATCCTCTGTTGCTTCTGAGTTATCCTGGGTCTAAATCCCACAGCTGTTAGATTTTTAGCTGCAACAACAAAGTGCAGTTCAAGGTTGCAGCCAGCATTTTTTTCTGGTCTCTGGACTGCTTCCAAAAAATCAAGTGAACTTGGCTGGATGAAAGCTGTACACACATCTTTATTAGACAGAAACAACATAAGCTGAATTGACAGCATCAGTACACAGCGTCGGTAATCTAAATGTTCATTTAGATTACTGATTTAATCTTAGATTAATAACCAACTATCAATGTTCAAGGACTAAGTACTCCTACAGATATTCATGTAAAGGGAAAGATTAATTTTGTTTTCAGTCAGTCAGTCTGACAGAAATTCAACCACCAACAACCAGATGTTGTTGCCTGGGCCCACCCATACTGGCTGTGACACTGCATAGAATTTCACGTCCAAGCCAGTATGGCCAATCCTCAGCTGTTCTTTTGCCTAAGAAATCGGGCACCAATGAAAAAACGAATGCTACGCATACATCTCTGCAATCAGTGGTCTGATTTGTTGTAGCATTTGAAATACACCTGATGATCCCACCTGTGAGAACTTCCCATCTATGGGATCTTTGCCAGACCAAGCTCCGTCTACGAGCTTGGTGCAACAGCCAAGCTACAGTTGTGGGTAATCGGGCCTCAGAGAATAAAAGGAGCCCTACCGTGATCATTCACAAAACAGTCTGACTAGAATTAGCACAACTCTTTCAGACAGGTAGATAAGCTAATTACAGCCAATTACCTTTTTATATGCACACTTGGTGGAACAACTACATGGCAAGAGTCTTACACTAAGAAGCCAGAGTTTCCTTCCTTTGGCTATAATTGTTCATTAGAAAAAAAAAAGCCAGAAAGGCTGCAAGTCAGAGTACACCTCTGTCCCACGTGAAGGCCCTGGGTCTAAGACTCAAGGTCAGAAACGTTTGTTTACAGTACACAAAAAGTTTTGAAATAGTTTGGTGGAGTGGTGTCTGCTGATAGCCACTGTTTGTTTATCGTGTGCTTACACAACACACGAGGTGTAAATGGCTTAAAACACCAAGGTCCACAAGAGCACGCACTCATTCACACACACACACAAGCACAAACACACATACACACGCACACACACACGCATGTGCACACAGCCTGGCAACCTTGACTTTTGTCAGTAATACATTAAAGGAGACTACAACAATAGGCTATATATGTTATGCATGTTCACATTTTTAGGGATAAGCATAAAGTGAACTACCAATATCATTAGTCTCAGCGATTCCAAAATGGAGAAAAGATTCATACACAACATAAAAAACAAAAATGAGTCAGATTCGCCAAAAAACGTAAGAACATGAAGTTGAAAGAGGCACACTTGGGCACAATAAACCAATCCCCACTCTCACAAATCCACACACATCAGCCTTCTTAAAACCATCTACAATCATTTCCAACATATGCCATATGAACTGCAATGTAAACCTCAACTGATAAGACAAATGTCATGGTATGAACTATGAAGGGACACAAACTGGTTTCCTATCTGCCACTAAAGCACCTGTGTCATGCAGAACAGTATGTGAGCAATGGAATGGAAAAACAAGTTAGCATTGTACTGTAGAATGAAGAGACAGAATGTACCTGACTGAATTGACTGTCTAGTATGACGAGAGGCACTTACTGTACTGTGATCCTTGGCTCCACAGGATGTGACCACTGGAGTCCGCCGGCTACTGAAAGACACAGCAGGTGAGAGAGAGGGAGAGAGGTAGAGAGAGAGAGGCAGGGGTAGAGAAGGGGAGGGAAAGAGAGAGAGGGAGAGGGAGGGAGAATGAGTGAAAGTGAAAGGCAAAGACAAGGAAGAAAAATTAGACAAGCTCTCCTTTTCAAATGAGGAAATGCACCAGGTCGAGCCAGCCAGTCATCAGTGGCTCCATGCTCCACATACAGCCAACGCAGAGGAGCAGATCCTCTAATTACCCTCCATTCCCTAGTATTGTGATAGCTTCATCTCAAGACAATCAAAGCTACTTTTATTTTAGATGAGCCAAAGAGAAAGATGGGGGAGCAGGGGAGGGGGGAGGGGATGCCAGACAGAGACAGTGGGAGAGAGAGAGAGGTCACTTTGAAGCAATCCCACATTAAAAGGCTACAAATTCTCTGGGTTAAGCCGAGCTTATTGTCCCTGCATGTTTTTTTTTTTTAAATGTCCAGAGGTGTGTTATTTAGCATCCCAGAGAAAAATTCCCTTGATTACACAAATAATGGCACATCCAGCAAACTGTAATTGAGTTCAAATTGATTCTAGCACTGTTCTAATTGCATTTAAACACCGTTCGTCCCTGACTGCGGATTCGCCGGCTCTTAATTACTGCCCTCTGAAGGCAAATCCCCACGGAGCAAGGGTGGGGAAAATAAAAATAGTGTAAGTTTTACGGCACGCTGTTAAAATGACCTATAAACTTTTTTTTTAATTCAGTCGAAATGAAACCCCAGCAGAGCAGGCCTTGAGAACGCACAGATCACGGAAATAGCTTGTTCTGAGTATTGCACGGCCCTTGCACATAAACGCCAAAGATTAACACGAACCCCCAGCGGCCCGATGCTGTCATTCAGCCTCTTTCACCGCCACCATGCTCAACACAGCCCATCCACCCCCCACCCTCTCTCACACACACACACACACACACACACACACACACACACACACACACACACACACGCAGGCACGCACGCGCACACACCTCTCTGCTCTGCCTTCCCCTTCCCTCTCTCTCTCTCTCCCTCCCTCCCTCCCTCCCTCCCTCCCTCTCTCCGTTTTCCGCGCAAAAGGGAAAGGAAGGCAAAATGTGTTTCCTGCACTGGAGAAGGAGGAGGAGAGGTGGAAAGAACACTATCCTGCCCCCTCGGACCGCTGCCTGCCCCATCCCTATACACACACACACACACACACGCAAACACAACCGCACACACACACAAGCCAGGCGCCACAGCCAGATCCTACACACACACACACACACCGCCAGTGGGCCCTTTTTTGCCGAGGCAGCAGAAGTTCCCCAAGAGGTGCGGTGGTAGTTTGAGGGGCAGGTTGGGGGGGAGCGTGTGCCAATGCAAACAAGAGGGCCCTTCTGCGAGCGGCGTGGAGAGGAGAGGCGTGCGGGCCCACGGCCGGCTTCCTGAGGGCTCACAGCAGCTGGAGAGGGCCCGAGGAAAGGTAAGCAGAATGTCAGCGCTACTGTAAACTCACCACCCCGTCCCATCCCGTCCCAGTCAGCAGGACGTTCCAAATCAAAGCAGACGCCACCCCACCTAAAACACAACAGCATTGTTGCAGTCCCCCCCCTTTATTCCCCCATCACACCACCACCACCTTCACCCCAGCCAACCCTCATCTCCACGAGCACTAGTGTTGTCCCCTTCCAAAACTTTCCACAAATAACAGATTTTTTTTTTTTTTTTGAAAATAAATAAATAAAGACAGAGCAAGAGAGAGGGAGGATAGAGAGAGAGGGAAAAGAAAGAGGGACAGAGAGATTGAAATAGCTAGAGAGAGAGTGTGTGTGAGAGAGAGAGAGAGAGAGAGAGAGAGAGAGAGAGAGAGAGAGAGAGAGAGAGAGAGAGAGAGAGAGAGAGAGAGAGAGAGAGAGAGAGAGACACGGCAATTCGCTTTTTCCGCCATATTGCCAAACAAAATGCCAAGAGACCAAGAGTGACATTCAGCCAGCGGTTTAAAAATACGGACGCTTTGAAAGTGATTAGAGTCTTATTTTATTGTTGAGCGCCTGACACAGGAGAGGAAACCAGAACAATCAATCCGACTGCTATTTTCTTCCAGCTGAATTTAGAAACACTAATTAGTTTTGCTCTCATAAACCCAACCTGAAAACTGGCAATTAGAAACTGCGAAGTAGGAACGTGCCGAAGAAACAAGCACTTGACGGAGGGAAAGAAGAACGTGCAAAAAAAAAAAGACAAAGAAAAAAAAATGTTATCTTCCCTCAATTACAGCCTCACAATCACCTCCCTCAAAGTCATTCAGATGCTTTTCTTGGTGACGACACCGTGCTAACCCAGAAACGCTCAAACAGTGCAAGAGAGAAAAACATATCAAACATGGTCAAGGACTGCAACTATAGTAAAGTCATTAGATGTTGATGGTAGTACTTTGAGTCAAGCAAGAGTCTTATGCGCATGTTGGGCCATGCAGACAACAACAGGGCCCTTTTTCAAATATATGGATTAATAATGACAAACCTGGGTAGATAAACAGAGTGAGCAGTAATACTCTTAATATAAAAGGCTCCCTGCTTTTTTCTCCTTGTGAGACAAAAGTGTAGGACTCTTCTATAACGATGTTTACTCCCTAACTCTGAGTTCATTTTCCCATGTGGGTAACACTATTTTGATGGTCACAGTGTGCATCAACATATACCATTACGTACTTACAGAGTATAAACCTTAGGTTCATGCTGAGGGTTAGGATTATGTATACATAGTGTATGTACATGATGTTATGTGTTGTTACACATGTTATTACACTGGATTTTATGATGTTAAAACACTGTAAGAGGGACCCCTTTTACCAAAGTGGGCAACGCCTTATTTTACTCCTTTTGTAGTATATCTACATGTAACAACATGTAATATTATACAGTTACTACATTAGTACCTATACTGTACATACCAATCTCTAACCTTATGGTACAGTGAAGTAGATATTGTTGCCTGTTGTTACACACTTTGTTACACTGCACCTAATTGATGTAACAGGCGCAGTAAAAAAAAAGTGTAACCAAAAAGTGTTAAGAAACCATGCACTTGAAACAGTAGTAAACCTAAGAGGCCTCTAGCTTTACTCTCCTTGTGAAACAAAGCTATAGGGCTCTTCTATTAGGATGTTACCTCCTTGCTCCGAGTTAAACACGGATTTGTCACCAAAGCATGTAAATGAAACAGGGCGGGAGGACACCTGGCTGACCACTGGCAGCTGGGGCCCTGTGTGGACCAACCGTGGGCCCCAACCATCACTTCCTCCCAGCTGGGCCAGTCCACCCACAGAATCACTCAGAGAGGAGTTTCCTCTTTCGGCTGTGATGCAAGAGGCACCCGAAAGCAAACGGTTTACTATAAACAACCAAGACAAAAAAAAAAAACAGCTGTGGATTGGTTCTTCTTTGGAATTGGGGAAGAGGTAGAGGGAGGGTGCATGAAAGGGTAAGAGACTTTTTTTTTCCTCCTTTTTTTTGCTTGCTGAATTTGCCTGGCAAGTAGGCATGGGTTGTTATGTGCGTGGTGGATGTCATAAGAAATTAATGACAAAAGTTGCAAAAATTGTCTTCAGGAATTTTTGTGGCCGTCCCAGGAGCGTATGCGGGGGGAGGGGTCTTTCATCACTGTCCGCCCAAAGACTGATGGCCTGTCAGAGGCTCCCTTCCCCTCCTCCTCCTGCTCCTCCGGCAGTTGGGCCGGAGCTGGGGAGGTGGCTTAAAGAGGGGGAGGGAGAGAGAGGGGGGGGGGGTCTGGGCTGGGGGCAGCAGCTCTTCGAAAGCCTCGGCACTCTCTCCTCTCCTCCCCTCCCCTCTCTTGCTCTTTCTCGCTCGCTCTTACTCGCCCTCTTTCTCTTTTGCCGGAGAGCAATTCTCAGATGCCAGGTTGCTGCCAACGTCCTTGCAGCCGGTGGCAAAGAGGCCAGGAGGTTCACGCTAACCGCCGCGTGTAACTGCGCTGAACATCTGCTCATGAATGAGTGCGCTGCCCACCCAACTCAGCGGCCGTTCCGGGCCCCGGCTGATGAAAAATTCAACGCACCCCCTCGCCAGCCCGCCTCACCCACACCCCCCACCTGAACCCACCCCAGCCCAGTTCAGTCCGGCCCAACCCCCCCCCCTCTCGCTGGCACGCTTGTTTTCGCGCTACTCTCCTGAGTCCGGGCCGAATTATATTAAGAGAGTTGCAGTGCGGCGGCGGGCGTATCGGAGAGAACAGCTGGCGCTGGAAAGAGATCTGCTGCTGCTGCTGCTGCTGCTGCTCTCCCCGAGCTCCGAGACTTCACACCGGATCTACCCCCCCTCCGCACACGCACACACACCCCCCCTCCAACCCCTATCCCTATCCCGTTTGTCCTTGAAGGAAGAGGGAGGAGCAGTGTGCTGGTGGGGTCGGTGTGGGGGTTGAAATTGCTCAGGTAATAAGAGCAAAGCAGGAGCTGCATTTACTTGATTACTCCAGACCACGTCCACATGCACATGCAGATTCACTTAAAGAATGAAATGAAATGCACAGAAAACGATTATCACTGCAAGCGGGTGCAACAGCTTCCTGGACATGCAACACTCAGGCCTGATATACTGAGGGTCAGAGGAAATATCAATCAGACTGCAGCCCATGGCTGTACCTGCATGCACAGCACTACATGTGAGGGGTAAACCAGCTCACTGCCGCACACTTAGTCCCTCTGGGGGTTTGGAGTCATTAACTCCCACACATATCTATTACAAGTCATGCGCCGATTAAGAGATAACGCTACACTTTCAGTTACGTCATCACGCTGCACAACTTCATGTCTTCAAGCGGATCAAAGGCATCTCCTCCGAAACGCTTGGGCGTCCCAACATACGTAGGCCAGAGGACTGACAGGAAACATAAACCCACCAGCAGTCTGACTCATAATGTACGTGTGTGCGTGTGCGTGTGCATGTGGCGAAACAAACATCTTTATTTGATCTGTCAGAGATGCCACGAGTTAAGGGAAGTAGGCATTTCATACAGTCAAAAATAAATTATTACTTAACATCCCCCCCAATTTCACTTCTGCCTTTGATTACATGAGGAAAAAAAAAAATTGTTTTCATCTGTTGATGTACAAAATCTGTAAGAAAGAGCCAGGTTAAATTAAATGTGCAAATGCTAAATGAAAAGTAAATCAAGCATAACTACTGTGATTCTGTTGCCAACTGATGATTGTTTTTCATACGCTGGTAAACAGGCCAGCATTACACTCAGCAAAATCACCACTTCCTGAGAGATTCTGCATAGTTTCAATCTGTGGCTAAAGAGTGCATCATTCCCAATAATCTTTTATGTATGTTTGTTTCGGTAATATAAAGCAGTGTTATAATATACAAACCAATACAAAAATCACCATTTGCTAATTTAGACACTGTCGGAAACAAAGTGCAATTACTGAAAAACAAATAAATAACAAAATGAATAAGATATGCTCTACACTGGATTCTGTATTAATAAAACTCATCTTTCATGCTTTATCTTTTTAATTTTTAATTTTTTTTTTTCTCCCACCTATGCATCAACTTTCAACTTTACACACGTAAATGAAACTCCCCAAACCACCATTTTCAAATATTTACAAACCTAGCAAGCTGTGATAAGAGCAAGAACAACCCTATGTCAAGAGAACGTCCAAACAAGGATGCCATGCAACACCAGCTGTTGTTGTGTACAACTCCCCAAGCTGCATACATCCTCACGGGCGGCACAGGGCTGATGCAGACATGGATACCCCACTCTGGAAGGTAAACTAAACACCACACTGACCTCTGAAAGGCCCGCACCACCACACCTCTCAAACAACTTAAAACAAAACCCTCAGCAGCTGTCACTAAACAACAGCAGTGGCAGATGGCAAAATTGCATTTTTATTAAAAGTCTGCATTTAAGATTTGTTTTGCCGATAGCATGGTATATTGTTATCTCTTTTTAATACAGCGCAGCTCGTAGATGTCATTTTGAGACGCCGTAGATTGAAAAAAAAAAGGGTAAATTTGTCTGCTTACTTCAAACACAAGAATTGTTGACACTGAAATATCACTTTTTACAGTTGGGGGATACTAATGAAAGAGCTATGATGGTAATATACAGCTTTTAATGAGAAGCCTTCACTGTTCCCAGACCTGGGCGCGATAGCCATAATACATGGCTCCTCTTTTTAATAAAATAATTGTTGCAGTTATTAAAGATGAATCTCATCAGAGGCAAGATGACAAAATAATTCATTACCAAAACCTGGGCTTTAAATAGCTGCAAATTAAATTTCTCCACAAAATATGCTTCTAGATAAATGGGATCGTTATTTCATATAAATATTGGATTTACTGTGTCCTTGACATGGGGGAAAGAAGGGAAATGTCTATTAAAAGTTTTAAAGGAAAAGTAGTTTATCAACTACAAGAACTATTGTTACATATGCATGGAAACATGCATGCTCTTTTTGGACAAATTATCAAAGGCCAATTAGAGCAAAAACACTAATAGGATTTAGTGTTTCCCATTAAAAGACAGAAAGCAATGCGAAATACCATTTTTTAAGGCAGTGTATGGGCTTTAAAACTGTACTGTACGTTCCATATACTGCCCTGACCCGGCTACATGGCTTTTATCTTCGAAATCTGAGGTTTGGTGTGTGTGTGATGACTCACAGGATGGCAAACGTTGCAAATATGAAAACTTTCCAGAAAACACACCACAGAGAAACACAGCCAAGTCCTTTTCTCACCTCTCTGTAGAATTCGACAAGCTAAATGACTGAATTTGTCATTCGACCATCTTAAGTACATCCATGCACAACATGTATTTACCAGCATTCATGTGATCAGTGTTTTTTTATCAAAGGGGTGTATTTAACATCATATAGATTGTGTTGAAGATAGCATTTTACCCTATCCATTCCTTGTTTCAGTAGCCTATGTGTATAGACACTCAGCAAACCACATTTTCACCCACATCGTGGAAAGTTCCCAGCACGGCTTTCGACCTGCCGTTACCCTCCCCACCACCACCACCACCACCCACCCCCCACAGCAGGATGCAGAGGAAATGGTTTATTAAGATCGCCGAGACGTAAAGAGCACCCCTGACTTACTGGTTGCATTACTGTCTAAACGGCAAAGTTATTTAGTCCAATAAAACCCTAATATATTGTCTGAGTGGAATTACACTCAAGTTATCTCCTCCTTAATAACATCACGGGAACCCCAGATGCTGCTGGGATCAATAAAGGCCATTACAAGTACAGGCCCGAACAAGCCAACAAGCGCTCACGCGTGCCGGGCCCTGACGCGGTGAAATAATGCCGGCTGGCAGAGGAAGGGTGGCGAGGCCATCTTTATTAAATAACACGCTCGCTCCCATCCCATCATAAACAACAGCAGTAAGGGTGGATAGGGCGGTAGGTGGTGCTGGCTCCCATACAGCACTAAGAGAGAATGGGGTTGGGGCGGCACAGGGGGGCTGGTTCAAGTACAGCACATTCCAATTGATCCCCTCATAAACAACTGCTAATCGAGGAGTTGGTGGGGTGGTGGTGGTGAAAGTGTTTCATATACTACACATTCAGATGAGTGGGCCCAGTTGAGGGAGACAGGGAGAAGTGGGATAATGGGAGTGGTGGTGTGTGTGTGTGTGTGTGTGTGTGTGTGTGTGGGGGGGGGGGGGCGGGGGGGGGGGGGGGTTGTGTCAGAGGAGGGTGGGGGGTTAAAATGCTGCGGCTTCGCTGGGATGATGTCGGGCTCGACCGCTACACTCTGCCTCTGTCTGAGGCTTCCGGTCAGGAAAAAAGTGGAGCAGACCTCCGTCATCTCTGCTTACCACCCTTGCACTCCTTCCCTCACCACAACTCTGTCTCTCTCCATTTTTCTCTCTCTCCCACACTTTCTCTCACTCTCTCCCTCTTCTTCCTCCCTTTCCCTCTCTCTCATCATCTCTCTCTCTCTCCCTTTTTCTGTCTCACATACTTTGTCTCTCACTCACTCTCTCTCTTTCTTCCTCGGTTTTGCTCTCTCTCTCTCTCTCTCTCTCTCTCTCTCTCTCTCTCTCTCTCTCTCTCTCTCTCTCTCTCTCTCTCTCTCTCTCTCTCTCTCTCTCTCTCTCTCTCTCTCTCTCTCTCTCTCTCTCTCTCTCTCTCTCTCTCTCTCTCTCTCTCTCTCTCTCTCTCTCTCATCCTGCTGACCATAATGACTGACCCTTCTTTGCTCCCTTCCTGTCCAGTGCTGTTCCTTGCATCTCAATTCGACCAAAATGAGAAAACATAACAGCAGAACAACAAACAACAAAATGAACAAAAACAGCAGCATGATGACTCACCCATCTCTGCTCACATCCAGTGCTGTGTGCCTTGCTGTGTTGTGCTGTGCTATTACTTGCGCCTCAAATCAACCAAAATGAGAAAATAAAACAAGATGGGGGCGGGGGGAATGTGTTGTTGCTTGTGGAACAGATGGAGTCGTTGCAAAAACCTGTCCAATTTCTTTTCATAAACAAAAGTGACAGACAGTGTCTAAACACCACCAAAGGACCTTCAACAACAAGCTATATTTCACAGCATATCCTCCACATGCCAAAGGCACATATATACACCATAATTCAGGACATAATGGCACTTATTTCTGCTGGTGTCCACCAGGTGCTGCACTAAATCACCAAGCAAGGCACACTTGCCCATCAAGGGCCAGGCAGGACACGGGTCCTCCTACAGACCTTGTGGTGGAGACAATTGCACGCACACGTCCATGTACATGTACCCACACACACAGAAAGAGAGAGAGAGAGAGAGAGAGAAAGAGAGAGAGAGAGAGAGAGAGAGAGAGAGAGAGAGAGAGAGCGCAATACACATCGTGTACACACAAGCATGTATGCACAAAAAAGCACAATACACACAATGCAACCACATACCTTCATGAACACACACACACACACACACACACACACACACACACAAGAAAAACAGAGAGCAGCTAAACATGTAAAACACACAAGGAGCACACACACATCCACGCCCACACCCACAGTGCCCACCCAAAATAGAGGCAAGCAGCCTTTGCTATTAGTCACACTGAATTCCAGTGTGCACTGAGGATACTAATGTAATGCGGCTACAGAAAAGAAGTGCTATTTTAAGAAAAGCAAACATTAGGCAACGGTGTCTGATACCACACACCAGAGCATGTTGGTGCTACCAGCTGTTTGTGTGCAGAGCTAGCTGGCGGTTTGGTGTTTTCTTTGATGCTTTTTCATTTTTCATTCCTTTCCTGTCCGGCCCAGTCTCGCTGCATGTGCTGCATTAGCATATTAAATAAGCTCACTTCAGCGCTGGTCAGGAGAGGATGTGGCAAAGGTTCCTTATGGCTGGCTTCAGATAGGTCTATAAACATCTCACTTGTGTGGCCTCCGTTTAGGAGGAGTTTGTGTGTGTGTGTGTGTGTGTGTGTGTGTGTGTGTGTGTGTGTGTGTGAGAGAGAGAGAGAGATAGAGTCTGTGCGCGTGTATGTCTGCGTGCATGCGTGTACTCAGGACAGAGTGTTGCAGAAAGAGACACCACATGTTACAACCACAGGAAGGACTGTTTTGATCTTACCTGTATCAGCAGGCTTTGTGATTCAGGGAGAGAGACAAAAAAAACCTTTTGCAAACACACAAAGTGTTAAAAAGAAAGTCCCCTGACAAGGTTTTGCTTTGCAGCCAGATTCTGCGCAAAGATATGTTTACCCAAACAGGGAAAATAACACACACACACACACACACACACACACACACACACACACACACACACACACAAGCACAAACACACAGACACACACACCTCTTTAAGCATCTTCAGTTTCACCTCCTGTGAACACCCCCCCTTTGTAGCCTTTCACTCAGTTATTAAAAAAGGAACGTCAGGCAAGTAGTTTCTTTTTTTAAAAAGGTGACATTAAGTAACCTTTGATTTCTTGTTGTGTTGGTGCGGCAAGCCTACAAGGCAACCGCGACATGCACTCTCATTTCTTGCAAGGTCAGATAAAAGCTGATAGGCGGCAAAGAAAGGCGCTTTTGCATCATCCACAGGACCGAGAAGCGCTGTGACTGCTTGATTTGGCTACGATGTGTTCTCTCAGGCCCGGCCCAGCCCAGCCAGAAGGCCAGTTTATAGTCCAGGCAACTAGTGACGCTGAACGGCATATGATGTAAAACAGGCATTTCAGTCCTCTAATGTGTCGCAGAGCTTGTTGCGTGCATTAAAAATGTTTGAAACAGAGCAGATGTTGTTGCCTCCTCTGACTGGATAGCAACACAAAGTTCTGCATTTAGGAGTGTTGCTTTGATCACTGCCACCATGTCCTTGTTCGGATGCGCTGGATGAAGTGTTCAATTTTAAAACAGGTTTTTGTCACCAGAGCAGAACTAAAAAAGCCTTTAGCGATGCAACATCTGTCGACTGGACTATAAATTGGCCGAAGTGTCGAAATACAGGGCTGCTATCAGGACAGAGGAGCAGATCTCGGCCTGCACGGACCAAAGGTTTAGAGGTGAATCATACCACCGTGAAATAAAGGAAGAAAAAGATGATCATCCCCCGACAATATGATATTACAGCACGATAAATAAACGGCTTCTAAAAAAAGGAGCAGTGAGGAGATAGGAAGAGAGGGAGAGGGTGTAAGTGAGAGAGATAGATTGAGATTGAGTAAGGAAAGGGAGAAAGAAAGAGAAATGGAGAATATCTGACGCCAGCTCATAGAGACAAAGAGAGAGAGAGAAAGATAAAGAGAGAGAAAGAAAGAGAGAGAGAACATAAATAAAACGTGGCACATCCTTTACCTTCTTCAATTATCCGGCTTTTGACACGCAAGCTGAGCCCTTTGCAATTAACATCTGAGGAGATAATGGGGTCTCTACGCCCAGATCAATCCACACATATATATTATCGGCCTTTTAGTCCTCTACAGGGGCCACTCCGGCCTCAGCCTTGGCGCCCACACGCACAGATTCAGTCAGTGTGTGCATAACTTCTCACCCTCCAGCGAGCCTCTTATACAAAATGTAAACAAAAACAACACCACCACCACCGACCACACAACATCAAACGTCCTTGTACAAGGAAGGGCCTTCAGGTCTAACCTTACCTAGGCCATTCCCTTAGCTTTGACTACACCACTTAAAATTTTGTCAGAGCTTCCCAAGAGCCACCCTGTCCCTTGTGAACCAGAACTGCAACCAAGTCAATCAGTCTGTTGTTACCACAATGCCAAATGATCAATATTTAAAAAAAAAAATCAATAGAACATCATTGTTGGTAGTCAATGTCATTAATTGCAGATTAGGAATCACAGTTCATACCTCAAAAAATAGTGAATAAAACTACAAGACATTTCACCTTGTGTAGGGAAGTGTTTTCTTTTGGTGTGTAGGAGCCAACCAGGTGGAAAGTGAAAGCCCAAGGCCCTCAACACTCAGCAACTGTGTTTGTACATTTGTTTGTTTTTTATTTGTTTGCTTGCTTGTTAAGCTGTCTGCCCCGAATCCCCTTTGTCTTCTTTTTTCATCTTTGAGAGACAGAGAGAGAGAGGGAGAAAGGGAGAGAGATAGAGAGAGAGAGAGAGAGAGAGAGCGAGAGTATTCCCACCTCCTTAGTGTCCCCTTGAGGAAGACTGAAGCAATACAATGGAGGGGGATAGAGGTTGGGGGGGGTGTTGGGGGAGATGGAAGGGTTCCTTGTTAGCCGCACCATCTCCTGCGGGGGCCTACGCTGATCCTGCAGGAATCCTCCACCACACCGCCATGACAACACCTTCTCTTACATCCCACTTCCTACTGCAGCATGGGAAATTCTCCTTCTGTACACCACGCCACCAGCGAGGTCAGAGTCCCTTCTACACTCCCATCACACTGACAAAGTACAGCATGCAACCAACTTTAAAAAATTAAGTAAGCACGCTTTTTAGGTTGATTTAACTTTACACCACCATGTGCTTTCCGAACATACACAGCATTGTTTGGTTGCACCAATGTAAAATAACCCATGCAGTACACTGACTTAAATATTTTCGCTAAGTTGGTTCTGATGAGCACGTTTTACAGTGCACCACCCAAAAAAAACCAGTCACCATGCCAAATGCAGGCCATTTAAACGTTAAAGATCACTGGTCCAACGTGGGTTTGTGGCTGAGCCAGGGCCGTCACTCACAGGCCACAGTGGGTTTCAGGTACAGATGAGCATGCGTCATAAACAGAGGTGTCAATCCCAGGTCCAGAAAGTAAAAGCAATGCCACAAATTTCATCCAACCAGCTCTGAAACAGCTGATCGTAATGAGCACTCAAGACAAGTAGATCAGCTACTCAGTGAAGTCACCTGTGTTAGAAGGAAAATGTGGCAGGATTTTTACTTTCTGAACCCGGGAATGACACCTCTGGACCGGCACGAGTGCATCTTTTTTGACCAGTGTTCAGCCTCACCGTCCTCCCTCACAGGCTCAGTTAATCATCTACAGCCCTTGTGTATAGCAGCCTTATGCAGGCAGAGTACTGCCTGTATGAATAGCGTAGCAACGAGGTATCGAGGCGACTTTGAAGTTTGGCTCACCACAATTAATGTGTTAAACCCAAAACCCCATAAACGATTACTGCAGACTACACACACACACAGATACACACACACACAGACCCACACACACACACCAATTTCCCCCAAATCGGCCTGAACAGAAGAGACACAGTCAGCACACATTTTGATCAGAGCAAAAAGGCCACCTCTCAAGTTAAAGTTCCACATTTGCAACGGGAGCAAAGCGGTCAGCACAATACTTGAACCGTTTAGACAAGTGATCCATGAACGCAAAGCCGATCCAGTGTCTCCCTGCATTTTTCAGCCTCATTAAGGCTATTAACCTTATATACTCGCCAGGAGACTCTAATGTCATCTAACAAGAGCTGCTTTGCTCGTCTGTTCTAAAGACTTTCAAAAAAGATTCCTCCTCTGATGTGTCAGCCACCCAGAGCCGCAGTGGCAGCCAAAGTTCACTTTTAGCTGTGCTGCTTGGGCACCAAAAAACAAAAACGGTCAGGCACTACGAATCATGACATTGCAGCAATTAGGGGAAAGAGATTGCAATTAATAGAGAGAAAAGGGGAGGGCAAGAAAGAGTGACAGAGAGACTAACAGAGAGAACAAGAGAATGAGAGACAGAGTGAGATAAGACAGAGCAAGATGAGACAGAGAGAGAGAGAGAGAGAGAGAGAAGAGAGAGAGAGAGAGAGAGAGAGAGAGAGAAAGTAGGGATGACTTCATAAAAATCATATTAGTGCTTCTTGTTCATTAACATTTATGACACAACGATTCTTTCTGAAAAAACCACCATTCTTTTGAGAGGTCGGCATATGACAGACTGTGAAAAGAAAAGTACTTTCACCAACACAGCAATGGGGCTCTTTATCAATTTTCAAAAACAATAGCCTACCTTCAAGGGGCAGAAATTACGAGGCCATTGTCCTGTATTGTGTATGGTATGACCTGGTTGATGTGCACATTAATGTTATGGGTGCATATAAATGCACACTTTAAATGCATTGAATGGACATGGGTTAGACATTTTGAACTGTAGGCATAAGGTACATGTAAGTCAACATGTTCTTGAGTTTAACATGTTCACAGACTTTAAGTATGGTGATATGCGATGCGCGTGGGTTGACTATAGGTAGGTGGCATGCTTTATGCTCTACAAAAATCACACCTATCATGAAATCAGACAAAAAAAGCTATTGTACCACACAGCGACAGTGCTTTCTTCGAAGCAACCTGAGGTGAGGGAAAAGGTAATTATGCTACTGTAAGGAGAGCACCCGAGAGACGCGGGACAATTCAAGGTCTGTGGTACCTTTCCTTTCCGTTCGCCTTCGCACTAAAGACAGAATTCACACCCTCTCTACCTCTCTTTCTCTTTCAGTCACCATCACTTTTTTTCCTCACACACACACACACTGGATCTTCCACTTGCCTAAGTCCACGTGACTTGTGTTGACCTTGAGTGCAACTCCTGAGGCCCAGACAGGAAGGTCTGCTGAGTGAGTGGAGGTCTAGGGGGTGGAGGAGTGCGAGGGAGAGGGAGAGAGTATAGGGGTGGAGGTGGACTCACCATGGCCCCGGGACCTGTTACACAATACAGTCGTCTGCCTAGAGCCCACAGAAAGCACTGGCGAAAGCCTTTGCCTCAGAACATCAACCGGGGCAGGAGGTGGTAAAGGCACAGGGATATGTTTAAAAGAGAGGTTGTCGGTGTGATAGGTGGGGGTGGAGGGGGTACGGCGGATGGGTAGAAAAAGAGAGAGAGGGAGGGAGGGAGGGAGGGAGGGAAGGAGGGAGGGAGGTTCACATCCTCCAGAAAACCGCATCCTGAGCGTGCATCACCGCGTCGCACTGTAAATAAATACTCTCTCCTCGCAGCGCTTCCGTCAACTGTCACTGCCTCGCCTCCAATCACCTTCAGCTCCAAACAGGAAAACATAGCAAGGAGGGAGGTGGGGGTGGGGGGGTCGGGAGAGGAGAGGAGGGTGGTGGGGTAGGGGCGAGGGGAGATATGAGCTTTAATTTGCTTCTCGCTGCAGTTTTTTTTCACCCCTCCGCCTTTGTCCACCTCCGCAGCGGTGTTTCCTATTCTCCTGCCGGGCCGCCTGCAGAGGGAGGCCTCCGTCCCAGCGCGCCTCCCCGCCCGCTCCTTCCTGCCACCCCGACAGCATTGCGCCGGCCAGGACGCACTTTGCTCTCGCCGATAATGCCAGGAAGCCACCATTAGGCGCAGCCACGTCGCAAATAAGAAATAAAAAAATGACACCCGACACGGACTGCGACTCCCCTAACGAGACTGACTAAGGAAAGAGAGAGTGAGACACTGAATGAGAGAGAGAGAGAGAGTGTGGCTGAGAGAGTGACAGTGTGTGTGTGTGTGTGTGTGTGTGTGTGTGTGTGTGTGTGTGTGTGTGTGTGTGTGTGTGTGTGTGTGTGTGTGTGTGTTAGTGAGTAAGAACAGGCAAGTGTAAGCGAGCGAGCAAGCAAGTGAGCAAGTGACAGAGAAGGAGCGCTACCTGCTAATCCCCGTCTGCAACCAGCAGAGGCAAAGCTGCAGAGCAGCAGAAGGGAACAGCGGAGCGTGACAGAGCAACAAGTGAAACATGGCAACCTGGCAGTGCCCAAATTGGGCTGATTGTTAAGACTTCAGAGAGCGGCACACACAGCCCTGATCTCTCAATCAGCACAGGTGTCTGGCATACCGAAGCAGCTCAGGGGAGAATAATGCCATCTGAAGTCTCGGCCTTCTTGTGACAAGGCAATACACCTATGCAATAAAATAACACTGTGTACAGTCACTGAGATGACAAATGCTGAACATGAAACATGAATGTGTTTGAAGAAAATCTGATGTTTTTTTTGTTATTTATCTATTTCTTTTTTATCGCCATCTACACACTTTGTGGATTCTTTAAAAGTCTTACACACTACAGGCCAGACAGTCTCTTAAGGCCATCTTATCTACAGTTGTAACACATAAATGTTTTTATCACATGTTTTATCACAGCACGACCACCTTCCAACACGGTGCAGTATTTTCAAAAAGGCCCACTTCCGTGGACAAGAACCCAAGAAGTCAAAACGTCCCCCAAAAATCATGAGTCGTAAATTCTGCGGCCCAATTGCGTGCTAATCCTACAGAGACTCATAAAATCCACTCCGGCGAGCGCCACTGTCCCTCCTTCCGGTCCAGCCCTGAGCCCCGGCACAGCAGCCCAGGCAGGCGTGCAGTTCCTGAGGCACTCCTTCTGCTATTGTCTCATTACACTTCAAATGAGTGGCGCTGATAATTGTGCACAGCTGCTGACTTCTGCCTGTCGCTGTTACGCCTGGACAAACACAACAGTGCCCACCAGGGCTTGGATAAAGAGGAATAATAATTTGGTCTGATCAGGCAAGAAAAAGAGACTTCGGGGCTGATTACTGATGTGTAAGTGTGTGTGTGTGTGTGTGTGTGTGTGTGTGTGTGTGTGTGTGTGTGTACACATTTACATGTGGCTAACTAACCAAGAGTGCCTGTGTATGCAAAACAGCAACAAGAGACAACACGTAATACAGAAAAGACAACTACACTATACTTAAATGAAGGAAGTGAAATTATTTAGAGGAGCAGAACTGTATCATGTTCACTCTACTATGAACACAACTGTCTGACTTTTAGTTTAATTCACACAGCAGGGACGAGACAGGAAAATCAAAAGCACAAACTCTCAGAAGCTGAAGTCTGATGATCGGTCAGAGAAGCTTTTGCACAAACGCTCGCCTTCAAGGAAACACTCTGTGGCAGCAATGTAAAGCACCAGAACCACAAACAGCAGAGCAATCCAACCCTGCACACTGCCTCAGAAGTGGGCCTCACTCAATGTCATACAGAGTGAGGGCTCTCAAGTGGCAGGTGAAGGACACTGTAGGGATTCATTTATCATGAGAAACCTCTGAGGAGTGTTTTGTATTTATTTATTTATTTGTGCAGTAGAGAGGTGGAGTTCAGCAGGTTCACGGAGGGATCTGATGAGGATATGTGTAGCAGCAACAGCACCTCCGCAGGAGCAGCAGCAGACACATTGCTAGCAGCAGAAGCATCAGAGAGTGCTAGCAGACACAGCAACAGAAGTTTAAGTTCCTGATGCCTGTACCAGCAGAGGCACCATTGGAAAATGCCGTGGTAGGCAGGTTAGCAAACACCCTGCTAGCACAGACAACAGAAGAAGTGCTAGCGTTGACAGGAGAAGCAGAGCTAGTTAAGGCAGTGCTAGCTAAGGCAGTGCTAGTTAAGGCAGTGCTAGCTAAGACCACAGCAGCAGCAGATATAGCAGACAAAGTGCTAGCACCAGCAGCAGTATACGTTTTAATTTTCTTGTCATATACTTACAAATTGAGCATTATAAATAAGCTTTTATTGATAAAATATATTTTAAAGAGCCAATTCAGTCAACTATCTTTTTTTTTGTCTTTCTTCTTAACTAGAAGCATTGCTAGCAGAGTCAGCAGCAACAGAGGCATTGCCACCTGGGGCAGTGGGGTATGGTGAAAGGCCACTGCGCTGAACATCTGCTAAGGTCCCTCTAAGCCTCCACTCATCCGAACACTTGGCTACAAGCACGCACAGCGAGTAAGTAGCACCCACCAAGCGCCTAAGGAGGACACGAGGCATCACGGAGCCTTTGAAGGCCAATCTCTCACCATCCATGCCCTCAGTATTTTGTGTGTGTCTATGTGTGTGAGAGCCTGTGTGTGAGAGAGAGTCTGAGAGAGAAAGAGAAAGAGAGGGGTAGACAGAACACACACACACGATGTACAAATGCAGGGCAAGGAGGTCTTTTAGCCTTAAGGACCCTTGGCTGTTGTTAAATGTTGCAGTGCCTCCAGTTCAAACGCACCAATAAGCAGCACAAATAATGTAAAACACACACATGCTCACTCGCCACCCTGTTCCTCAAGCGCAGTGCTGCACTTTTCTGCACAGCTGACTAATGACGGATAATTGAACAATTACAGCAATCTGCTTTGTCTATCAGTCAGCATCTAATTTGCCGTGAGATGTTTTTTTTTTTTTTCGTTACTCGGCCGACTGCATCCTCTCTTCCTCGGGCGCGAGACGTTCACACCATGAACGCAAACATATGCATCTGAGGTTACATGATAATTGCCAGGGACTGAGGCGAAGTTCAACTTGTTAAGGATGGGTTGGATGGGGGTTGTGGGGTATGTGTGGATGAGGCAAAGTCTAAGAGTCTTCATTAGCAGGCTGGGTTGAACGCGGAGGGCGGGCGGGCGGTTCCGGCGACCTCTCTGAGCAACGGGGAGGAAATGGAGGGCTTTGCTTTTATTGTTGCTTCAAATTAACCCCCAGCTCGGCAGGAGCGCGGCCACACTGACCTCTCCCTTTAGCGAAATACATCTCCCGCTTTCCTCTGTCAACAATGCTGCATAATGATGGCATAGGGCATTTAATTGGGGGGAGGGGTGACAAATGCACACAAGCCCCTGAGTGAGCACACACACACACACACACATTTATACAGACAGACAGAGACACGCACACACACACCTGAAAGGACTGATGAAACTTCAGGCAACTTCACTCAGAAGCCCAATGTCCAAATTGAACAGTAAAAGCAAGGAATGTAGAGTAAAAGAAAGGACTGTGGTCGATAAAGTTTATTCGTCTTGAGCACCTAAAAATCATACATAATTATGCCTACTTTAGTCAGAACAGAGACATTCACACAGACATGTTCTGCTCCCTATCCGGTAAAGGCTTCTAATCCTTGTCTTTTGAAAGCCTGCTCAAGAAGAGATAACAAAAGGAGTACAAGGAAACAGAAACATCTCCAATCCATCTTTTCTCCAAAGACACGTCTGTCTGTGTTTTCTTTACAGACATCTGTAGCCAGTGGTACGCGCAGATAAGTCTTCTGCTCAGACTGTGACTTGCCCACTAGGGCACTGGGGAGGGGCCCGCTGTGGCCTTGTAGCCCAGAAGCGTGAGGGCGTTGAGGGCCAGCTCTGAGGGAGGACACTTGACCTGGATATCCTGCCGCCCCAGCCCACCCATGCAAACAGAAAAGACAGAGGGGGTGCGGAGTGGGACGGTGGTGTGGACCGAAAAGTAGTCTGGACGCACACCGAGAAACTGCTGGAGTTCCCTCCCATATCTGCAATTAGCTTCAAGGGATCAGGAGTGCCTTCAGCCCACCCATCCCACCCCCTCCAACCACCCCACCAAAGCCTTCCCATCGTCCCACCTCGACTTTTCTGCATCTGAAAAATAATTATGAAGACGCGCAGCCATTAAATATTTTACCCGGGGCACAGAGGAGGCCGGTGGCGTAACCAGCAGGCAAATGCACAATCAGCAGTTCCGTGGGCGCACGGGGGGAGAGAACAAACACTAATGCTACTTTTTATGGCACAGATCAATGACTCAAGCCCCTGCCCACAGAGCCCACAAATGGGGCGTTAAGTGCAGTGGCACAGACAGCAACATGCCCCTCTTCAGCAGCCCGCTCTCTCTCTCTCTCTCTCTGTAGTCTCTTTCTCACTCACTGTCTCCCTCTCTTTCTCTCTCTGTAGTCTCTTTCTCACTCACTGTCTCCCTCTCTTTCTCTCTCTGTAGCCTACTCTCTCTTTCTCTCTGTAGCTTGCTCTCTCACTCTCTCTCTCTCTCTGTAGCCCTCTCACTCTCTCTCCCCAGCCCTCTCTCTTTCTCACACTCCATCTTTCTCTCTCTCTTTCTCTGTCTGTAGCCTTCTCCCTCACACATATCCCCCAACTCTCTCTCTCTCTCCCTCTCTTGCTCTGACTCATTCTTTCTCTCTCTAATACACCATCTCCCTCACTCACGCACTTTATCATACTATCACTATCACACACTTTCTCTATCTTTCTCTTTCCCCCCATCTCTCTCATCCTCTACTTCACATTTCTATCAAAACAGGCTGAAGAGCCCCCCAATGCATGGCCGCAAAATAACGACTGTCACCTTCAGCACAATTCATTACACCAATGCTAATGTTGTCTCCTGCTAATGTAATTTTTATAATTGAAATTTAATTCCATGACAATATTTAGGAGGGAGGGGGGAAAAGAGACATTTTTAATTGACGTTTGTAGTAATTAATTGCCGGCAAGCGCAAGGCTTTTTTTTTTTGGCAGGGAAGTTTAAAAAAACTAAACCTGACACCGAGATTGGGAGGAGAGGGGCGAGCGTGAGAGGTGCCTGCTGGGTCGGTTTCATCATCGCGGTCGCCCCTCCTGCCGACGTGCTGGGGTCGCGCACGCGTGTGGGGGTGTGGAGGGGGTGCGATAGACTCCTCTTCTCAGTCGGAGATTTAATTGCACACAGATTCCATTACCTCTGCACAAATGTCACGTTCGTTTCTGATCAGGGCCGAGGCAGGGGCTGCCAGCATGGCTGGAACGGTGCCAAGCTCGGGTGCAGAAAGCCCGTAGCCAATCGCGACGCGCTCGCTCGGCCGACAGCACATAAAGGAGAAGGGTGGCGTTGGCGTTGACGTTGGTGGCGGCGGCGATGGCGGTGGGGGGATGCTGAATGACAATGATGTTGAAATGACATGCACAGCAGCCGAATGTGCTCTTAACTGCCAGAGAGACTTGAGCTAGAGGGAGATGCTGAAACACACAACGAGGTCAAAGTGACCTGCAACAGCTCCTCAGCCACCAAGCGCTGAAGCCAAATGAGGCACAATCAGGTGTTTAATGGTGACATTTCATGGAAACACTAAAAAAATGGTAAACATCAGAGTGTGTTGAGGGTTTTTGTTTTCTTTTAAGGGAAAATAGCAAATTTGGTGTAAACCCAAAGAAAACCACCGAGAGTACCTGGGGGTCTTCCCCACGTCAGTATTGTATATTTACCATGCAGGATTTCTTTTCATGAATGCATACTATTTTAAATATTTTTATACAAAATCAAATTTTTTCTCAGACATGAATGTTGATCAATTACAAATCAAGTTGCCCTTTAATCTGTAAGTAAAGAAAAATTTAAGACAAAATTTACACAATGACCTTTAAAACATATTTGATATGTATTTGATATTTGTACACTTTGAAGTACATACCTTAATCACTGGTTCTGGGCAGAGTGACATGCCATTCTGCCAATGAGAATTCAGCTCAGCTCCACTGAAGGCAGGACCATCAGGTGACTAACGGGCAGAGGTAGCTCAATCGTCACTACAGAAAGGACACAGAGATAGCCTCTTAAGTGATACATACAGGAATTCATATCACACAAACAGGTGGGGGAAATACCTTTAAAGCACACACAACCCACGTAAACAGGAATAGTAATCTGAAAAGAGGAACAAAAAAAAAAAACGCGATTTCAACCACGATCACCACAGTGTCTAGGTGGTGACGCATTCATGCCAGTGGTTATCTAGAGTAGTACTATTTTTCTCTCAAAACTGAGATTGTGATATTTAGTATCAGCTTCTAGAATCTGTTACCAATCAGTAGTAATGATGGTGGAAATGTGTCAGCCAAAAGAAAGGTCACGCTTATGGAGCTCATCCATAAATACACTCAATCTGAAAGTGACTCAGAGAAAGGCTCGGCTCCAAATTTGACTGTAAAATGGCCTGAGTGGTGGCCAAATTTCAGACTGTATGTTCACCTCAATGAGACAAATCTGACTTGCCTACAAGTCAGCAAAACAGTGTCTCGGTCTGTAAGGCGATACTTGAAAAGTTGGGGGAGTATTGTTGAAATTGTTTTTGGAACACACTGATTTCAAATGACTATGAAGTTACAATTATTTAATTTTTTTATAAAACCTTTCAAAAACCATTTTCAAAGACAAGCAGCTCCTGCAGTGACACACTGAAGAGTGAAAACCCCTCGTGCTGACGGTAAAAAAGTTGACAGCCATCGGCCTGTGCGCGACCGCATGACAACCATTACGAGGCATTGCAAGAGGAAGGCTTTACGACGATGTGGCTGTGAATGAACTGCAAATGTTTCCCCAACTCTGACACTGGTCTACAATCTGTGATGTAGCTTTGTGTGTAAAACGTGTGGTCCCTGGTTGCTGGGTGTCAAACTGCCTCTCGCCTGGTCGGCACCCACGGTTTGATTCAATCAGCATGTCAGGGTGTGTTGCGTGCGTGTCTGAATGACTGTGTGTGCATGCATTTACAGTGAACATGTGTGCCACAGTGAGTCTCCCCGGTGACCAAATATAACTGCGACTGTGATGCAGCACCAAAGGCCCAGAACCAGACACAACAAACCGCAGCCCCGACGAGTCCCCCGACTGCTCATGATTCATGCGTGTGTGGAATTCTGGCGACCCCCACGGCTAAAGCTGGGGGCCATATCCCCTAACCCTGTCCACATTCTTTACTCCGGCATCAGCCTCGCCTCTTGCTCTGGCCTGCACCACCCCCTCACTCCCCTCACACCCACACTCTCCACACACACACACACACACACACATGCATACATCCACCAGACATCGCACACACCCCCTACCCGAGATAAGACCACTCTGATTAGCCGCCTGCGTGCCTGTCATTACTCAAAAAATATGTCGGTCCCCGCGGAGCGCCCCGTCCGTCCCCTTTCACATTCGCAGCCTCGTCGCCGAGACCGCACTGCTTGTCTACGCAGACAGAAGCTCAGAACACAGGGAAAGACAGATCTGCCTTAGACAGCACATGTTGCTTGGAGACTGAAACAACGTCAGTCCGCAGACAGGGTCGTGAGTAAATTTGTCAACAGAAAGGCCTTTTCGGACATTTTGACAGCCGCCTTCGTGGCCGTGCACTTTCACTGGCTTGCTGGGGGAATAGGGTGGGGGGCTCTTTTGCATACCAGCTGCACAACATGACACCCTTCAACTTCTATGCACATGTGGTTTTAATCTGGGCTTTTCACACAAATTGCAATCCTTGTCAGTTTCAAAAGGAACCAGTTACCAGCCACTTTAAAGTAGTTTGTTAATTGCCACTTGTTTGTGTGTCAAGTTTCCAGCCCCTCTTGAGCAGAGAAGAAAAAACTTTCACAGTGCTCTAGTGTTGGAAGTGGCACGAAGTCGTTTCTGTTCTTTTTTCCTTTTTTTCAGCTCTGAGCTGAAAACAAAAATGTCAGCAGGGTGGGGGTTTTCCCCTGCAAACAGTAACACAGAGTACAGTGAATAATAAAACGCCAGAAAAAAAGAGCAGTTTCATTCCTAATCAACAGGCCTCTTTTCAGCCCTTTCCTTCTCACTCACACGACATCATGACCGCCAGAGATGATATCACAAGGAAACTTGACGGCATAAATGAACTCGTCCTCCTGACGGCACAGGCGCTCTTGCTCGATGCCCGGCCGCCGCCAGCTCTTCTTCCTGCCTTAAAGCAGAAACGGCCACTGTGTCGCACCGCCGATGGCCTTGACCTGTTTTTAGTCGCTACACTCCCTGCTACCTCATCTAACGCGGTGTCATGCCGACGGGACACCCGCGCTGACCCGGGCAGGTCGGCACAATTATAACAGTGGTCTCTTCGCACAGATGCTCACTTGACCCGGCAGCAAAAGCCAGGAGAGGGGGACAGAGGAGGAAGAAGAGGAAGAAGAAAGAAAGAAAGAAAAAAAAAAACGGACCATGATTTAAACCCCTCCCCAAGACGTGCTGACAAGGTTAGAGGGTCAACGCAGACATTAGCGGGTCAGTGTGTGGCCCACTTGGGAACAATTACTCCCGGTCACAGCTAAGTGGACACTTGATTGAACACGACGGAGGCAGGACACACATCCCACAGATAACAATCCCCCGAGCCATTTAGGATAAAAAGCCCTTGTGGTCCTGCCTTTATGGGCAAAATTCATCTTCCTTTTTCCCTTTTAAAAGAATGTGCGAGTGTGATCGAGAGCCATTCTCAGGCCTGGATGTGACTGAGCATTACCATTTTCCTGCAGCACCCCATCTGCACAAGCCCATCAGAGGCACTCAAGAAGCACAGGCACACAAGCTGCCACAAGGTGAGCCGGGAGAGGGAAACAACAAAAAGGCGCAAGACTCCGAGAATCTTGCTGCTCTGTGGCAGCCTGTTTCTTTTTCCGTACAGACCTCAAAACCAGCCCAATGTCACGCCTAAGCAAATTAATAGCAGTGAAAAAAATACATCACAAAAGACTAAAATTCTCTTCAATCAAAGCCAAAAACCAGGCAAAGGCTAGTAAACTCTCAGGCCAAACTATTACCCTAGCAACAACAAAAAAAACCCTGGCATTCACGTTCAAATCCTGCATGCCTCAAAGTATTAAGCAACTGTTAAAAACGTCTGCAGTGTGGTATGTGATGCATACCACATTTCAAACCATCGCCATGGGTGCTTTGTGAAAAATAATTCGCAAGCAGAAGTTGCAGCATGGGAATCATAAGCAACTCAGAATGTGAGATCTTAAAGTGAGTCAGCAAGTCTGCAACTGAAACAGGTCAGTGGTTCTGTCTGGCACGGCGCTCAAGGACTTTGAGGGTGACTCCTGATTCATGTTCTCATGTTCTCTCTGATTAGGTTCAATTAAGGTGGCATTGTTTCATTCTCAGCGATGTTGAACACTGATGACCTTTAACCCACTGACTCTACTGGCTGCACCACGACACACATCTGGCATGCTGTGCTGATTCCTTTACAGAGTAGAACCCAAGCACCACTTATTAGGAAATGTGTTTTTGACAAATGCTACAATAAAATGGAGTATTTCTTCATTACTATGATTCTATATTTTGTAAGCCAAGATATCCTAATGGGCTAGTACTACAAATGCGTGATTTCCAGGAAAGAAAATGGGCGACCTCTGAGCCATTTTGTCCGTGTGAGTGGGTGTGTTGCTTTATCAATTTCCGTGCAACATTTTTGTTCATCTGCACGAGCATAAGTGCACTTGGTTCCGTCCGTTGCGTTGTTGCATTGTTTACTTATTTCTCTCCCGCAGAAAATCATTCCCACATTGGCCTTCCTCAGCCGCCCGTCCTGGTAGCAGCTGTGGGCTGTTACATGCAGCAGCCGCCACAGTTCACTTCACAGGGAGAACCCGAGACGGCTAGAGAGAGAGAGACAAAGAAGGAGAGAGAGAGTAAGGAAGAGAGAGATTGACAGAAAAAGAGGGAGAGAAAGTGAGGGAGGGAGAGGGACAAAGGGAGAGACAGAGAAGCAGTGAGAGAGAGAGTGAGAGAAAGAGAGGCACAGCTGCACCAAATGAAGATGGGTGTAAAAGTATGGCAGATGGAAAAAACGAGGGCGAGAGAAAGAGAGAGTGAGAGCGAAAGAAAAAAACAAAACAAGTGCAGAAAAGCACGACAGCACTGTCTTCCTCAAACCCAAAACACAACACAACTCTCAAAATAGGTTCTCCTCTTTCCTTTGAAGACGAGCTAACACAGAGGAATCACTTGTCCTAGTGCCCTGCTCAAGCAGCCAACCGCTAAAAAAACAAAAGCACCCTGTACATGACACATCAGATGAACCAAGGCGCACACAGCCAAAACACTTCCCTACCCTGTCCCCTGCTGACTGGGATAGATGGAGGGAGGCAGAAGCATCCAGGAAACACTGTTAGTACGCAGGCAGAGACACCGTTGCAATGTCTCTCGTTTGTTTGTACCTGTTCGCTCACCAGCTCTTCTATCCCCCTCTCCCTGTTTGTACCTCTCCCCTCCTCTCCCTGTTTGTACCTCTCCTCTCCTCTCCCTGTTTGTACCTCTCCTCTCCTCTCCTCTCCCTGTTTGTACCTCTCCTCTCCTCTACTCTCCCTGTTTGTACCTCTCCTCTCCTCTACTCTCCTCTCCCTGTTTGTACCTCTCCTCTCCCTGTTTGTACCTCTCCTCTCCTCTCCCTGTTTGTACATCTCCTCTCCTCTACTCTCCTCTCCCTGTTTGTACCTCTCCTCTACTCACCTCTCTTCTTTCTATTTGTACCTCTCCTCTCCCTCTCTTTGTACCTCTCCTCTCTCTATTCTCCGGCATCTCTCCTCTCTTTATTTGTACCTCTCCTCACCTCTGTTTGTACTTTTCCTCTACTCTCCTCTCCTTGGTTGTACTTCTCCTCTCCTCCCTCTGTTTGTACCTCTCTTCTTCCTATTTGTACTTCTCATTTCTTACTGTCTGTACCTCTCTTCTCCGTCCATTTGTACCTGTCCTGTGTTTGTACATCTCCTCTTCCTATTTGTACTTCTCCCTCTCCTTCTGTTTGTACCTCTCCTCTCTCAACTCTCCGGCATCTCTCCTCTCTCTATTTGTACCTCTCCTCTCCTCTCCTCTCCTCTCCTCTCCTCTCCTCTCCTCTCCTCTCCCTCTGTTTGTACCTCTCATTAGCTGGGCTCCCTTCCAATTCATTTAGGGACCCCCGTGAGAAACATGCTTCTTCTCCCGGAAAAACCGGCAGGAAATGACACAACATTACCGCTTTTTGCATATGCAAAACCATGCCGAGCCCAGCAAAGCAACAGGCTCCCCCTGCTCAATTGACCTATTGCTTGTTGTGGTAGCGGAGTTATTCCCGGGGATGGTTTTGTAACCAAGTGGGCGTCATGTGAATACCATCTGGGTACCACTTATTTAAAGCTGGCACAAGTCCCGTGGCAGGGAGCCTGGCAGCGAGGAGGAAAGGAATAAATTGCATCATTTACTTAACATCCATTTGCCGTTGTGCCCGTTAAAAAACCCATGACTAAATAATTTGGTTATTTCGGCTGCCAGTTACCGCTTGTCAGCCAAATTGCACGGTACAAACACGGCACCAAAAAAAAGCTGTCAAACGCTTGATAACGCAGGGAGGCCGACGACATGTTTGCCATACTTCACGCCCACCATTCATGTCCGTCTCCATCCATTCACAAACACACACACACACACACACACACACACACACACACACACGGGGGTACCACTCACAGTTTAACACCACACAGCCCTGGCCAAAGAGAGAGGCTGGACTTTTTTTTCTCTCGTTATTTTTTTTTTTTTAACTACCACATGCACTTTTCATTTTAGCTGGGAGCAGGGGGCAGGGAGCACTGGGGGCACGGCAGTTGTGGGAGAGGTGGAGAGCAGGCTCGGCCCCTCCACATCAAAGACCACCTGAAACATTCGCCAGGTTCGCTCGGCACAGCAGGCCACTTCACACAGGCCGGCTGCGCTTTGTACCCTTACAATATGATCGCCAGCCTCTCTCATGAACATCAACCTAACCACTCAACCTCATCTGCTGCTTACATTTTCACTGCATTGGAGCTCAGCTGGTCTCTCTCCCTCTTCCTCTCCCTCTCTAGTAAGTCTCCCTCTGTCTGTCTGTTTGTCTCTCCTTCTCTCTCCCTCTCCCTAGTAAGTGGAACAAGAAAAATTAAACTGTATTCACATACAGTCAATATAAGATCCATCCAGATGGCTACCTGATTTGGAATAAACCATTCTAACAACCAAACAATTTGTCACTCAGCGGCAGCCAAGCTGCTATTGTGCCACCCCTTACTGAGAGCACTCATTGGGCTATTCTGAGGGGCTCACTAGACTCACGCTTGGGCCCCCACAATCGCTACATGACAAGAAAGACAACGGTTGCCCCAGAATCACCTGTGTGACTGGGGAAAGATAAGCAAGAATAAACTGCACCAGCAAAACACTGATATGCACCGTCCCATTTTATTCACACATTAAACATTACAAACATTATCTTGACATTACCACAGCCTCATCTTAACAATTCAAAGCTCCCCCCTAAGCTGTGTGCCTCTGATTAAGACACTTTTTTTCAACCATCAGAATTAAAAGTGTGAAGACAAGTTTTCAGAGTCTGTAACTGCTACCACCCACCCTTGTTATGGTGAATAAAAAAACACCTCTTCTTAAGCATCATTAAACAAACACAGCGAGCCGTTTTCGCACATTGCATGCTATGTGTATGCATTTGTAAATGTCACAATCCACATATGATTCTCACATGTTTGACAGCTTGAAGTCAAACATACTACCAATTTCAGTAAGGTGGAGTGGAACTCAACTTTGTAAAAACTCTTTTGTGAAAAATGTTTATGTTTGCCTAGAATGTTAGCCAGTTTAGTTTGTTTGTCTGTCTGTCAGCATGGGTCCACAAAAAAAAACAGCTGGCAGAGCTTCATGAGGCCTGGTGGAAGAGGTGGAGTTCTGACAATGGAAGAACCCAATGAACCCATAAAGCTTTGGAGTGGATCCAGCATTATGGCCATGGTTCGGTAATTTGTTTGCTTTCTTTCTGTTAAAATTGTGAGGCAGCACACTGGCCTTGATGAAGATGTGTGTACTTTCAGTGCACTTTTTGTTCATATATCCATAGCCTATATGTGAATCATATTTAGAGCCAATACAAGTCAGCTGTTTCAGCCCAGGTTATTTAAGAAAATCACTGTACACATTATTTTATCCAAAAAAAAGAGTTTAGGTTTAAGGGCAGAGTCCACAATTCTACTCTAAAGAAACATGTTGTCTGATGGGAATTGTAAGAGGTACGCCATACAGTTGGCTTTACAATGTTCTCACTTCTGCCAAATCATTGAGGCACAGGTAACTCTTGTCAGCAAATAATCTGTTAAGCAAAATTAGCTGTCAAATTATCCTGCAATGCCCTTCATCATATGTTTTCCATATTTCATGCATGCACTCGGGTAGTTGAATATGTTTTGAAGCTCCTAATTTCCATTGTCATAATAATCAGTTACAAAATGCTAACGTCACCTGAAGGTACACAAATGTCATCACATTAAATATTTAGATTTGACTAAATGGATACAAAAAATATGGCAACTAATTTCTGGAGGGGATTGACGATGTTTTTTTCTAACAATCATTTAGTAGTGAAATGATGTGTGATGTTTTGGAAAAACCGGCCTTCATTTTCTAATGTTTAAAAAGTGGGAGTTTCTGCTCCTTCTTCACAAACAAAGTTGCAGCTCTCGTCTCCTGCATCTCACCGCTGTGCTTTAACCCGTCAGGTTGGCTTCAATCTGCCTCTGATCATTAGCCTTCCCCATTAGGCGCGCGGGTAAATATATCAAATAAACAAGAAACAACCAGTCAATTAAAAGCCAGCAGTTTCAGCGGGGATCAAAACGAGCTGCAAGATCTTTAATGTGTGTGGGGTTTCTATATTATGTTGAAGGCACACAACACGAACAAGCACACACCACACACACACATAAAAAAGTGCTGAACTTCAAAAGAAGTTCCATCAGTCGTGGGCCCTTTGAATTCACGCTGAGATTCAATTGAAAAATGCATCAATTTGCAAAATAATTAGTACACAACTGCTGATAGGGTCATTAATATGCACAACAGCCTCCTTATTAAACACATTTTAATTGTGAACATATTGCTACCGACAGGGTGCAATCCCATAGTTCCCACGGAGGGAACTTGAAACAAGAAGCTTGCCTAGAAAGAGATTATTGTTTGTCTCAATAGACAAGAAAGTGACACTTACACACACACACACACACACACACACACACACACACAACCAGCCAACAACATTAGTGTTGTAGCTCCTCCTGCAATCCTCCCTTAGCACCGGTATCAGCTCCACTTCCCAGTGCCACTCAATCAGAGGAGGCTCTCTGCACTCCTGGCTCAGATCTCTGCATTCTGATGGCTTATCACAGTCTGAGTGGCAGCTCAGGGTCGGAGAAAACTGGCACACACTCACGCATGCACAAACACACGCACACATGCACACACGCATGCACACACATACACACACAAATGCACACATACACACCAATCCCTGCTTACACACACTAACCCCTGTTCCCCTTCCAAAAAAAAAAAAAAAGACAACGACATGGAGAAGGAGAAGAGGAAGAGAAAGACATACATGATCAAAGGGCAGCAACTTCCCTCCTAGTCTTTTTGACGTGATAGAGGCACAGGGCCTGCCATGTTCTATGTCTCGTCAGGGAGGCGCACCGGTGGAGATGGGGCCAGAGCAGCAAGCCAAGGCTGGGGGATCCACCGAGGGGCTGCTGACTTTCCTACATACACAGCTAGCTGGGCTTTATTAAGGTCTTTTCAGCCTTAAAATATTTTTTCCAAAATCATTTCAGTGGTTTATGACAGGGTGAAAGGCACTTTTGAATTCGCTTTGTCGCCCTCCATGGGCTATAACCGCACTATAGAAGTTCAGAGGAACAGACCATCTCTCTGTAGTTCTCTATGAAACACAATTCCATTTGCAACCTGTAGGGCAACCAAAGATTAAAACTACTTAGTATTGCTTTAAGGTGTGTGTGTCTGTGTGTGTGTGCGTGCGTGCGAATGTGTGCTGGGTGGGGCGGAGTGTTCGGTTATTTAATAGGGTTTTTTTCTACATACATGTATGGCTACGCTACACGATGACAGAATATCTCTATGAAAACTTCTACCTGGGCAAACTGTAATGTAAAGACTGCTTTTATTGATCTTTTTAGAATTATTCAACTGTGCATCCACAATTTTTGTCAAACATTATAGAAATGAAATCCCTACGCAGATAGAGACTGGAGTTGCAGACATTTGCATGTCCAAAAAAGAAAGAGATATTACTACTTTTTCTTTGGTGTTCCGACGTGACGATTCACACGTCATACAGTAGGGCATATACACACTGGAAATGGTAATGAGGCTGGCTTGTTGGGTTGCAAACTTGGGGCACAGCCAGTAAGATGTGTGGTACATATCCATGTTTAGCTTGGGGCTCTCACATGCTACATCATTGCATGGCATGTATGCCCCATAGAGGTGCCTTATTACTCGGTACCCAACAAGGGGGCATACTGATTAGATTTACCAATAGTCTTTTGTTAGCGTTAAACCAGCTCGCTTGTAATCCATCGTCTGGTGACATCACTATCAATTTCAATTGATATTGAGCTCTTAAAGGTTCTTTAGACTCCAGCTAAAGACAAAATGTCACAGTTGCTGGTGAATATTATGTAGCACTGAAGGCAGCCGTGGTTACATCTGTTTAGATACACCAAGTTTGTGACAATGCATATTTATTAGTCTGGAAGTCTGGAACTGGAAGTCAAGCAAACAAATGGATAGAACATCTACTTTTTTCATAGATATAGCCATCATTATTATCATCATGTATTTTTTTCCAAAAATAGAAGCTGCAGTGGCTTGTACCTCAATCACTGAAGACATGCTTACATGTGCGTGCATTTCTTTGTTTGTTTCACTGTTCATTTTGTTGCATTTTTTATTTCATTTTAGTCTTAGTCATTCACATACTATTTTTGTTAGTCAAGTTTTAGTTGACTAAAAGTCTGGTCATTTTTTTGTCTAGTTTTAATCAAGGTATTTTAGTCTAGTTCTAGTCTAGTGTTCTAGACATTTTCGTCTTTATTTATAAGGTTAATTCTGATCATAAATTTAGTTAATATAGTTTCACACTGTTATTAATGTCCCCCTCTCATAGCCATCTACATCTAGCCATGTTGCAAGGACTAGTGCTAGTCCAAGATGCTAGGACTACATACATAAACGTTCCCACTCATTTTTTATCTTTTTCACAACTTAATATTTGCCAAGTATGGCTATAAATACCAGCCTGCAAAAGGTGTGCCATAACACCACAACTATCTGGTTGATCTCCAGTGTAGATCCCTACAATCAACAGGCAATCTTTTCTTATAGTAGCATTTACTAGCTACAGCCTAGTTTTAAAAGTTCCAAAATGACTTTAAAATGGAATATAGTTCTTTTAAATAATGTTGACACTTATTGTAATTAATATTTGATTTTTATTTCATCATGAGTAGTTCACATTTAAATACGCAAAAGCTAGTCTTGGTTCCTTTGTCCTACGCTAGGTATAACCAAAAAAAGTTAACTTACCTTAATGAAGTGCTAGTGGTTAGCCTTGTCATACGTTGAAGATTTGTGATGTTACTTCTCGATATTTTAAATCTGCACACCTGGCACCAGATATTGTCTTTTTCCTTCCTAGAATGTCATGGCTCTGGTAGGAAACAGTGTTTGCCCCTCTAAGCTACTTGCAGGAACTTAAGCTCGCTTCAGACTCATTTAATGTCAACCAAAGATTCTCCATTTTAGAAACTTTGGATGCAACTCTATTTGGTAACATTGTCAAGATGTACCAGCTTGAAGACAAAAATGAAGATAGATTTATTTATTTAATGCAAAAACATTTTTGTCAACGAAAATGCATAATTTGTTTTTTGTGTTCTTTATCTATGTGTATGCAGTTTGAAATGTTCGAACAAACAGAAGTTTAGAGTTGTCTTAAAAGTTGACAAAGGAACCAAGACTAGCTTTTGCGTATTTAAATGGGAACTACTCATGATGAAATAAAAATCAAATATTAATTACAATAAGTGTCAACATTATTTAAAAGAACTATATTCCATTTTAAAGTCATTTTGAAACTTTTAACACTAGGCTGTAGCTAGTAAATGCTACTATAAGAAAAGATTGCCTGGTTATTCATACCGCTTCATGCTACTGCTTCAGATACATCCCCATATGTATGTAAACATTAGTTTTTTTAATGAAAAAAATATACCAATCAAATATATCCATCTTGATATAAAAATTTAACCATCACAACCACGACTGCCAATTCAGCAGGAACTTTTTTGTGACATTCCATAGAAAGTGGATGTAATAGTCCTTCTACAGCCATCCATATAACATTAGGGGAGATGAAATAGCTTTTCTGTTAACCAGGTCATTGCAACTATGTGATTATCTTTTTTCAATCACTGAGCCCAGCAATCTTCATCACCTGCCTGCCATCATCATCACTTCAGCTCATGTTCCTCACCCAACATCTGACTATTGTCTGCAATATCATGTAGCACTGATGTAGATTTGACTGACAGAAATTTCAGTTTAAGTGGTTGATCATTAAAGTGGTTTGTCCGTTTAGTAAGCAGTGCTACACTTTTTTTTATTTGCTTTACTTGTGATGTAACCATTGACCTTGACTGTCAAACAAGATATTGCCAATGTCAAGATATTGCCAACATTATTTCAGTTTGTCCAAATGTTGCCAGAGACCAGAATCCTGCACTTGATCAGGTGCTGGTGATGGAGAATATATTTTTAGTTTAGCCAAATATGCCAAGTTGGCTAAAGCAGTGTGATTTTTCACATTTTTTAAGCAGTACGGTGTATAAAGATCTTCAGATCATAAAAATAAATCTTTTTACACTTACCACAGGCTGAACAACCCATACTGTCACCATCATCAGTGCTAACTGCTTTGGCAAGTCTATGAGGAGAGTTTTATTGAGATTTAAAAATTAAGTGATATGAAAAATGATTTAAGGTAAATGTAGGCTAAACACTATGGATAATAATTTGGCTTATTTATCCAAGCTTTATACGTGACAGCAAAGGCTTCATAATGGCTTTTCAGGATTCTGCATTGTGGCTATATGCAAGACCAACCCTGTCAGACAGCATTACCTCAATTATGCCAAGATGTTGAGAGAACAGTCTAGTCATCACCTAAGTAATGTTGAGGTTTGTAGACATATTTACAAGTATATGCCAACATCTGATACTGAAGTTCTTCCCCTCAGTCCTCATAACGTTTTAGAGTGGCAGATCACTGGAAAAGCCTGTTCACCTGGCAAGTGAACACGAGGAGATGGTCCACCAGGAGCAACTGCTAGGGCTTATGTAGTAAGAGTATCCCTTCTTATGTGACATGACATCCATGAGTATGACACTCAAGCATAATGCAAAACAATGTCATTTTAGAAATAATACATGACACAATGTTAGATCCAAAGCTGGTGTTCTTGGCCAAGTAAGAGGGAGATTCTCATAAAAATGTCCAAAGTCATCATATATTCACAATATATATTATGGGCCTAGCATGCGTTATTGGTTTGAAAACATGGTTACCATTATTTATTCCCATGTATGCACATGTTAAGCCAAAAACTGGCTCATTTTGTTCAGGTCTCAGTGGCTACATAGAATTATTTGTGACAACTTTATATTCAATGTTAAAGACACCTATATGTGCTGCTCCTTTAGAGCCAAGACTTGCCCTTGGAGCTAAACACGCACATGTGTACATCAGTATGTCAAATGTGGTCCTACACCTTCAACACATCAACAACTAATGCTGCCTCTTGACCAAAAAGGGGAAATTTAGAGCCCTTTAGAAGTCTGCAAAGCAGCTGGTTAGAAAGGATTAGAAACAGTCACACCATTTAAACATTTAATCTTAAGCCTAATCCAATAAATCTGGCACTTGGTTATCCAAAAGCCATATGTGAAAAAATGAGCTACAGATTAGAATCCAGAGACTTTCCAATTAAATACCAGTAACCATAAACCATACAATACCAGACGTTTGCTTTTTGTCAAACAATCTACCACCTGATCTAAACTGCAGTAGGGAGTTAAAAACATGGCAGGATCATGACAGCAGATGAGATGGACTCACTAAGACACACTTCCAAATTTCAGTGTAATTTCAACACCACCAGTGCAAATATAAATGAGAAATATGTCTTCTTTTTGTTTTCCTTGCATTTTTTTACAACCTCAAAAGAGAGTGAATACTTGTCATTAAAAAGCAAAAACAGTTTAGACTTGTTGCTATAGGACAATATGTGCAATAGAGCTATGCAAACTGTAAAGTATTTTATTATTATTATTTCAGGGAAGAAAAAATAAGATATAGATAACATTAGTGTTTTACTTTTTAATTTCTTTTTAACATTACCAATATCTGGAAAACTACATACATACATACATACATACATACATACATACATACATACATACACACATACATACATACATACACACATTCTCACAATGAAAACTAGACCATGGCTGCAACCTTTGTTTTCAATACGGCTTCCTAATTTTTGCTCAACAAAAACAAGCATACGCACCAAATGCATCGTTAAGTACAGTTGCAGAAAACCACATACACCGATGTCTCTTGACTTTACAAGAATTCTGCTTTCCATTTCTCCGTATTTGGTTTGAGTAGCCCGTTAGTCACTGAATATTACCTTCGAGTTTACATTACACCTCCATCATGGCATGTTGCATCTTTGCAGTATTTAGTTGCAGATAAAATATCTACTGATCATTTTCAAAAGCACTGATCAATAACAACATCCCCTGAAATGAATCAGCTGCATGTATGCATTTGCTTTCAGAATAAGTAGTGCAAATACTTGTATGAGTTCTGCATGCCTGCCACACTGGGGTCCTAGCATTTGCAGACTGATAGCCGAGACTGAGAGATCACACACATATGCACACCATGTGCACAGTGTGTCTTTTTCGGCAGTCAGTATTTATGTAGGTATGCTCAGACAAGGCTGAAGGCTACAGACCACAATGGCATTCAAAACATATTAACGTTTAGATGAGCAAGCAGTGCTGCGTACACTGCCTTTGTTTTAGTTTTACCAATTTTAACAAGAGGCACGTACCTCCATTGTCAAGGGTGACACCAGAGTTGGGTCTTCTTAATCATTATTTATCAAATCTAAGTATGTTAAAGACGCTTGCTTTGCACAGTATTGCAAGAACTGTGTTGAAGTATGCAGTAATGTGCGTGTGCCATGCGCAGTCAGTGTCTGACAAGGGGACTGATTAATAGGTGAGCATCACGAGGGAAGGAGAGAAGGTAGCTTCACCGTTCGTTTACGCTCTCCATGGAGACAGGAGGAAGACACGTCTCGGGTGTCACCTGCGGCTGACCACTCCTTAACCAATGACCTGTCTGTTTGTCATGGGGCGCACAGTGTGAGGGGGACGCAATGCAGGGAGGCAACATCTGCCGGGACACGCCGCTGGAGTCAGGACACAACAACCTCCATCTCTCTCAGCCACCACTGCCTCATCTCTCACACACACGCACACACACATGCATATACACACGCACACGCGCACACAACTGGCTATTTTCATGACTTTGGTCACTTCTTTGATGCAATTTCGTGCTTTGATTTTATTTTATTTTACTCTGAGAATTTTCAGTGATTTACTATATAACTCTACAAACTTTCCCTGGTTATTAATGATTTTAGTATAAAATTCACTTCTGCTGTATTGTAAAATATTTCCCTGAAATTTAAAAAAATAAAAAAACAATCAGATTACATAAGGTTCATGACAAAATGATTAGTACTCTGAAGCTATTCGCATCACCACAAATTAATTCTATGCAAGAAAGCAACACCCATATAAAGCCTTAGACAGTTTTAACATTACCATACAACAAACTAATTAGAAAAAAATCTAAGGAAAAAAAAAACTAATCTGCCATAACACACCAAATGTGTTTCATATGTAGAGTTTAACCGCATGCTAAGTGAGGAATACATCACTTGCCCTGACAGTTCCATGAAGAAAGAGGAGTGAGGGCTCACTGGTGCATTTCTGTGCCTGCCATTGCCTGAACAATCAAGGGGGGCGGCCGGGGAGCAGAGGCAAAGTTAAACACCAGGCGCCGAGAGTTTCAAAGAAAGTTCACCCTGTGCTTTTAAACCTGGGTCAGCATTTGCGAAGGTCCATTTCTGCATAAGTGAGCACACAAACCCCGACGCCTGTTCAAATAGTCTGCAGCCCTCTCTCCCTCTCCCAGCCTGCTCATGACAACAGCCCAGCAGCGCTGCTGTTTGATCTCCACTGTTTTCCTTAATCTGGGTTGTCAAGGTTCGCTTGTTGGAGGCTGTTTACTTTACTTCTCTGACAAAAAGTGTTTTTTTCCCCCCACTCAGACAATCACTAATCCAAAGACCAGGGAAAAGGGAGCTACGCCACTGCTATACGACCAAGATGCAGTTGTTTTATTTATTTATTTATTTATTTTTGTAGTATTATTTTTATTTTTTATTTTACATTGTTTTTCAGCATAACTATGAAAGTAATAACGGGAAGTGTACATGTTGACATACTGTAAATCCAAAAGCATAAACCAGCATGTGCATGGTAGCCTAAATGGGACAATCACCTGCACCATACTTGCAGGAAATTTGATTTTAGATATATATGATTTCAGGAACTCCTAAGACAACAAAGCACATAAAAGCAAAAACTGTTTGCTGAAACAGCCTACAAATCAATGTGGACTCTATGGACACCATGCAAAATTGTGAACACAATTGTGTAAAGTTATTATATTATAGTAGTTATTGCAAAATTGTTACAAGGTTTATCTGACATTTGTCACTATATTCTCTTATTTACATAAAGTGCAGCATAGACATTGTGACCCGTAAAAATAAACATTGACAGCCTGCTGACAGACATTTTATCTTATCTGCAATCATTCTTACAAAAATGCAACAATTATATTTAAAAGTTTGTAATTCCGCTCTAATGAAGTTGCAATTATAATTATTGTGTATGTATGTATGTATGTGAAGAAATCTGGCAATCTGAGGGCATCGGTTCATAAAACTAAGATGCGTTGCTTAGAGATATCAAAACAAACTTTAAGTGAAGTCCTAACCTTTATAATACTTTCCAAAAACTGTAAGGGCAATTTCGCACGATCAGTTGGTCTACTACACTGGAAGTGCACAAGTTAAGGGATAACATTTATGGCTAAAAGCTGACCAGTATGCAGTTTGAAAAGCATTCTGAAGTTTCATAGGAAAGAACGGCAACTTTGTCTAAATAGCAACATTTGTGTGGAAACCAGACACAACAGGCACAAATGTGGAACTCTGCGAATGAAACATGTTGCAATCGCCACATAATAACCTAGTCATGTCGAAAACTCCATGACTCAATTATGACGATTCTGAAGGTTTCTTACTTGTTGATGGTAAATTACGAAAATCGCACGTAGTAAGCTATAGAAGTTTCCAAGTAAAATCTGTTTTGTTTCACACATTCCAGATCTTATGAAACCAAACACACAAGGTTTTCGGGACACCTTTTTTTCATAGCCGAACTTTTCATAAATATGAGCGCAAAAAAGATAAATCAGACACATCAAACAATCCCTGCTCATTATGCTGTCAAAAATGTGGTGTTTGCCGATGTTTGTGGTGAAGGACAACACGTGGGACCAGCCACTAATCCCTGGTTGTGGTCCAAAAAAATCGGGTATGAAACTTCTCTACTCTGTCCAGACTGCACATCTTCAGTTTCAAGCTTGCAATACGCGTTTCCAAACAAATGCATGCTTATCTGTGTGGAAGTATCGGTTTCCCCATAGTCTGGCCGCCGTTTTAACACTTCATCAAGATATGGACCCAGGAGAGATGCGAGAGCAACAACTTGCTATAGCTAACAAGCTAGCTAACTTTGAGAAAAGTAGCAATGAGTCGCGGTGTGTCTTTTTCCCCCCCAAATCACTGACCGATTGGAATAAAACATCGCGACCAGACCACTGCAGAAGACACCTGACATACATTTATCCGACCCGCAGTTAATTGTGTTGTTGTTGTTTATCACTCTGTTTCACCATTAGAAACAATAACGCGAAAACATAGTGATAACAAAGACAAAACTCCATGTGCATGTGTGCAAACAAGGACGCATCAGTAGGAAAAGAGCAGGAGAGCGTGGTCAACTTACCGGAATTCGATAGTGGCTGATAATCGCAGCGGACGCAATTCTGGGGCTTGAAATAATCAACTATACATGAGATCTTGTATACCAAGAAAGCATGCAACAACAGTAAATAGCCTGTATATTACTCCGCTACTCCGGACTAACTTGAACTGAAACAAGAGATCCCCGTTGTATTCACGGAAAGCACAGTTTCAAAGAGGGATTCTACAGTTTCACACCACCTTCTGTCTGAAATAAGAGAGGCGAGGTCCTTCTGATGTTATAACACTTTAATGCTCCTTGAAAGAAAAGGGAATCGCGGATTTGGACTATTGTTGTTTTTTGATGTTACAAGTCCGTGACGTCATATCCACCTGCTGGGTAAACAACATTCATTGCAGATCTTCATTTAACATAAAAAGGGAAAAGAAAAAAAGAGATTCAGCGAATGTCTAGTTTGTGTGGCAAATGGCGACATGTATTTATTCATGCACAAATAGCCAGGAAGCGAAAAATACGATTGTAAAGTGAAAGTGTTGTGGGTTAGCTAGCTAATTACAACTGAGGCAAATAGGGCTTTCTTTCCCTTTTTTCTGCACTTTGTTCAATGAATCGGGACAACATCGGGGGGTGAAAGTTCAGGAGAAGGACAAATCCTTATACAGAGAAGTCAAGAGAATAGTTTCATTGGAGTT
The DNA here is from genome assembly GCA_027475355.1 of Coilia nasus. Lineage (NCBI taxonomy): Eukaryota > Metazoa > Chordata > Actinopteri > Clupeiformes > Engraulidae > Coilia > Coilia nasus. The sequence continues at coordinate 6,405,263 of CM050211.1, forward strand.
TTTTTTTTTTTTTTGGTCAGTGTTTTGGAAAGTCATTCATAAGGATACATTAGTTTTAGGCTTCTTATTTCATGTTAGGTGTGTCATGATTTGTAGGCTATACTCTGACTATTTTTCAATGACTATCAAATCAAACGGACAGTAACAGTAGCTGTCATTTATTAATTCGGGTTGAGGCATAGGCCTTCACATTCTGGAAGTTTAAATCATCTCTTTTGAAAGTTTTCCCCCTTAAAATATGTCCCCATGTCACTATAGTCAAGCAAAAGTAACAAACAGATTAAAGAGGTGTTTTGTTTTTTGTTTTTATATATCAGCATCATAGTCTAAACGGCCCAGTCTATATAGGCTATATCTGCGTATGCTAGGCTACTCTATAGTTAAAGCAAAATCTACATTGTCTTGAATAAAAAAAATACATAGGTATTGGAATTTTTACTATACAAAAATAACTCATCAACAGGAATAACTTACCACATGCTGTCCTTGCTGTTGTCCTTGATAAAGGTCTATGGAAAACACACCATTTAGGCCCAATTATAAGAGAAAAAATATTTCCTCTATAATTGTAGCCCAGTTTATTCACACTGCCACTGTTAGTCGTGTTGCAGCTGCTGGGTGATGGAAGAAGTCTCTTCCATTAGTATATAGCACCACCTCCTGGGCATTTTAGCACAGTCGCTGCAAGGCGCTCCATCTAGCCTATTGTCTCCGGCTGAAAAATAGTGCCCCACATCGCCGTCAGAGAACATCTACCTGTAGACGTAAGGGCAACCTTCATTAGTCATTCTGTGCCGCACTTGATGTATATTTGTCATATGCGTAATGTTTTCCTCTTGCCCACAGTTGCATGACCTCAAAGCACACAGGTTTGACATTTAACAAGGTGAGTTGACATCATTCAATGATAAATAACTTTGGGTAGATTCAACTGAGTAATGTGTCTCAGAGGTATGCAATGATGTAAAAGCAAATATTCACACAAATACCACAACATCACTTAAACTTGAAAAAATATCAATGTTATCTTTTTAAGTGCTCATACTAAAATTCAAAAGAAGCAGTAATTTGTATTCCTCATTCAAAATCCCCTGAGTGATTCTAATTCAAATAGGCATCCATAAGACAATTAAATAGCTTACAAAGTTCACCAGCGAACAAAGAGCAAGCTGATCCATATTTGTGTACTGTTGTAGTAAGCCTTGTTGAGACTAAGACAAAAGTGTTTTTGTCTCACTTGTTTTGACATCTTGTTATGTGCAGAAGCTGATGCTCCACGGATTTTGGCTTGGCTTGATAGAGTCCCGCTTTAAAACAAATTAATTGAGGATTACTATCAGTTATGTAACACCCTCTCCATATGCACTCATGCACACAACAAAGTAATTAGCTTTCTGTTAATTAGGTAATTAAGCAAATGAAAAGAATCCACTCTCCGTTTCCAAAGGGGATGGCTTTCAAATGGCGTTCTCCCCCGCTGCTAGGGGCACAGAGAGCCGTGCAGGAACAAAGGACTTTCCACCCTTACACATGTAATAAAAGAAAATCATTTACTCCGTGTGGATACAAATTACTAAGGGGGGTTCACCTGGCTTTTAATGCTGCACCTTGTACATTAACACAGAAAGAAGAAAAACTATAACCATAAAGTAATGGTGATAAATACAAAATAATGAACAAAAATGTGATGATATTGAGGCCATGCACTAACATCTGAAATCCTGTACAAAGAACCTGTGGGCTGATATGAACCGTAAGGTCTGACATTTCTGATTATGACAGCACTGTCTTTTGTTCTCACAGAGGCTTTGTTTGAAGCCACCACAATGGCAATGATGATGTGGTGGTGTAGTGGATCAGCAAATCTATATGTCAAATCAGCTTTCTTAAGCAGCTTATGTGCCTCTTATCAGTACTTCCTTAATCAAATAAAACTCATTTCTCTTCAAGCTACACATTTGCACCCCAAATATATAGTTTGTAATCATCTGCACATATTAGTAGACCTCTTGTGGGGAGTGTCATACTATGTCTATGTCCCTGCTCTGAGCTGTGGTAATACTATTGCCTATAGTCTTGCAGGTGTATTATGCTGTCAGCTTACTAAAGCAAACAACAAACATGACCAACCAAGACGTGTCTTATCTAAAAACTGCAAACCCCCTTTTCATGTCGCCCTATGTCTTTAAGCACGTTTTGAGATTTACATGAGGAATTGGATGCATCTGCTGCAATGACTGTACTGAAGGATGCATAACCATACTAAGAGCTGTACTGATTCAGAAAAGTACACAACATTTACATTTATTTTGGTATACTTATGCACTGCCATTATGTGCTGAATGTGGAACACGCCTTCTGGGCATCTCCAGAACACCACATGTTAAACCATATGCACATACCCCTAACTCTCATGTCTTTCAGCCTGACCATGTTGCTCTATGCAGGCATTGGTGAGGAGCCAATGAAGGTTTGAGTAATTGTGATATGACACTGAGCCAAGTTCAACACTTTGTACGTGAGGTCTGCACTTTTCTACAGCAGCTTTGATGATTTTTGTTAGCGTTTTTGCTTGTCTCACTCTTCAAATGTCCCACAAACACAAACCGCACAAAGACTATAAACTATCAAAACAGTAAAAAGACATTTCATCTCTACCACCACCAGGCTGCAGCTGCACTCCATATGCATATTCACAGAGGAGGATGCCTAGGACGTTCAAGTAAGGGACCTTTCCCCTCCTCACCATGCTTCCCCCAAAGGCCAGCGCAGCAAGGGGGATGCTCTGGGGGAAGCCTGACTGAGTGCTGGCGGATCTGCAGAAGAGACATGGTTCTCACCTGACCCTTCAGTCAAGCGACAATTGAGATTGACAAAGTGACAAGCTGTCATTCAGTTTCAATGTGAGTTGACAATATACAGCGATAAGACTGTTGTACGTCCAACAAGGCCAGCCAAAAGTACTTAGGCAAGAAGTGTGTTTTATCAGCAATGCAGCATGGCAACTGTGACAGGGAAGGTAGTGTGAGTATATTGAGTTCTGTTACCTGTGATTTCTTCTATGAGATAGGAGTTGTCAGCCAGCCACAAGCAGCAGGTTTTGTTGGTTGGTTGTTTGTGTGACTGTAGAGATATCTGTAATTTTTGTACTCAGACGATTTAATTACTCACATATCCTCTGTGTATTTCAACCTCCCATTCAGTGATTTTTTTATTTTCCTTTGGCCTTGGTGTTGGGCTTAAATTCGTGTGTAAATGCTGCATGCCTTTTTTAAAGCTAGGCTGTCTGCAGAACAGTAGTTAGAAGGCACAAGCATATTGCTACCACTGTTATATTCACACTTATCGATTTATCGAATGTTCCTTCCCGTTGTTATTTCAGCAAATGTGTGAAAAGTCAACAGGCCTGTTTAGCCAGACCCTGTGTCTTTTGCCGTGGAGTATCTTTTCCATTTGCATTAGTATTTTTCATTGTGTGTTGGGTGAGCAGAGCTCTGTCAAGGCTGATTCCACATAGCATCCCTGATGCAGGCCCTCATGACCAACATCAAAGGAGAGCGGGGCTAATTAGGGAATGTAGTTCTGTGGCTAAGCTTAGTTAATACTCCTCTGACTGTATCCAGTGTTGAGTTGTGCACAAATCTGTTGTTCATGTCCGATGCCTAAGCTTTGTGAGAAGAATTTTCAGTAACTCTGTACAGATGGACTATGAAAGGGAGAGGTTCTATGAGAGGTAAGGGACATCATGGTGTGTAAAATCATGGAAACACTTCATAACACGTTTGATTGCAACCCTGCTTTTCAGAACCCTCAGTGTGGCTGAAACGGTTTATGTGAATCTTTTTCCAGCTCTCTGCCTTGGTCTGTTCAGGTGTCTGAGCTGTGCAGGAAATTCCTTTGTTCACATGACATTATAAAACATATAAAAACATATAAAATAAGATGGGAACAAAACAGATAAAATATGAACACATAAGTAAGATAAGTTAGGTATGAAAATATAATAAAAACCTGAAGGTAAAGAGAGAACATTGGCTATTATAATGATCAACAAGGGAATAATTGTATTCATATTGATTTGAGTTTACCATCTTATGAAAATGTGTTTATTGTCTTCTTTAAAAGGAAATTTTAATTGCCGTAGCTTGTGTTATGCCTTAATGGAGTTTCAGAAAGACGGGACACAGTTACTGGGCCAACATGGATTCTTGGATGGATACATTCTTTATGTAGCAATAGATTTTAGTTGTAGCTTGACAGATACAGAATACCTCATGTTATTATGACCACTGCTAGCGAAGCTAGCGAAAGCGGTCATTATAGAGTTGCCGTGACTTTTTTTCCCTTTTTTTTTTTTTTTTTTTAGTGCATGTTCGTCAATGAGCGAATAGAAGCTTTTGGCCCCCAAGGGCCACCCCCCGCTGTGCCAGTGTCCGTCAAAGAGGGGGAGACCGGCAAAAGTTTTTGCTGAATAACTCAATGAACGTTTCACCGAACAACATGACATTTTTGTGATATGTCGGTGTTACAGAGACATATCAATCCAGCCCATAAACGCTCACTTGAAGCATAGTGCCACCTAGTGATATGGGTAAATGCAAAAATTGGGTTTTTGAGTTGCCAATATCTTGGACCGAGAAGGTGGAAACTGCGCAAAATACGTCATGCATGATCACCACAAAGACCTCTAACACCACAGCACATGTCATAAAATTTGGTCCATAGGGGGCGCTGTAATTGTAGAAAATGTCATTTTGCCTATTATCTACAAAATGCAAACTATACAACAATTTTTTTTTATCGTGAAATCTATTGACTCTTACGCATTGAAAACACTGGTCGACACCCACTTCCAACGAAAACAATTTCCGTGAAATTTTAACATTGCGAAAATGAATCTGAACAAACTCGTCATAGGCCATTCATGTGAATCTCACCAAATTTGGTATACGTCATCTACAGACAATGCTGACAAAAAGTTATCAAAGGATTTATCTTGAGATAAACAGTTTCGAAGTTACACGTCAATTTAACACGTAGCTTAAAATTCTTCAAAAGTCCATATCTTGACTTTTAATTGCTCAAATTTGGCCAAAGGTGACATGCCATCTCTTAACAGCTTTCTTTTCATGTGTACTAAATTTTGTGACATTTTGTCATAGGGGGCGATGTTTATTGGCGAAGCTAGGTGTCAGAAAACAGTTTTTGTTAAATAACTCGTCAACAATTTTGCCCAAGACAACGATTTTGTGTTAGTATGTCGTGTTACAGAGGCGTATCGACTCAGCCCATAAATACTCACTTGAAGCATAGCGCCCCATAGTGATAAGGGTAAATGCAAAAATTGGGATTTTGAGTTGCCAATATCATGAACCGAGAAGGTGGGAACTGCACAAAATACGTCATGCACGACCAGCACAAAGACCTCTAAAACCACAGCACGTGCCATACAATTTGGTCCATAGGGGGCGCTGTAATTGTACAAAATGTCATTTTGCCTATTATCTAAAAAATGCTAATGTTTACAACCCATTTTTTTAAATCGTGAAATCTATTGACCGACACGTATTGAAAACACTGGTCGACGCCCACATCCAACGTAAACAATTTCCGTGAAATTTTAACATTGCGAAAAAGAATCTGAACGAACTTGTCATAGGCCGTTCATGTGAATCTCACCAAATTTGGTATACGTCATCTACAGACAATGCTGACAAAAAGTTATCAAAGGATTTATCTTGAGATAAACAGTTTCGAAGTTACACATCAATTAACATTTAACACATAGCTTAAAACTCTTTAAAAGTCCATATCTTAGCTTTTAATTGCCATCTCTAAACAGCTTTCTGTTCATGTGTACTAAATTTTGTGACATTTCGTCATAGGGGGCAATGTTTTTCGCCAAAGCCAGGTGTCGAAAAACTGTTTTTGTTAAATAATTCGTCAACAATTTTGCCCAAGACAACGATTTTGCGTTAGTATGTCGGTGTTACAGAGGCGCATCGACCCAGCTCATAAACACTCACTTGAAGCATAGCGCCACCTACTGATATGGGTAAATGCAAAAATTGGGATTTTGAGTTGCCAATATCTTGGACTAAGAAGGTAGGAACTGCATAAAATATGTCATGCACGATCAACATAAAGACCTCTAAAAGCACAGCACATGCCATAAAATTGGCAAAAAAAGTTCCCACATTTCAATACACTGCGGCGGTCATACCATGTACCGCTATGCAGTACATCTAGTTTCATATGCTATTGACCAACTAAAGGATGTAATTAAAACTGTACACTGATTAAATAACGTACAGTATTGTTTGCATAACTATTGAAAATGACCTAAAAAATACCTTTTTTTCACATGTAATTTGATTTTACAAGTTTTTTGAGATCTGGCTAATATTGACATAATAGGTTTTTTTTTTCATATCCTGATGTTCCTACATCCTTTCCTTAATCAATATGAATGAACCTGGTCTATGAAGTTGAGTTTTAAAAGGCTAGTTTTTAGAAATGTATTCCAATTTCATGCATTTCTGAGAACATTCATTGCCATACTACTTTCATTTTATCAATAGGAGTTTATTATCATAATATCATCAAAGTCTAAATAACAATTCGGCAAGCCTGCTTTTTCTTTTTCTTGACCTGTGAACAAAAAGGTATAACATTTCTTGTTACAAGTTATTGTAATGTTCAGATTATACACAAGTTACCTTGTACACAAAACATTATTTAGTTGATATGTATTTGCATTTAATATCATGTTATTATAATATCTTGTGATGTGTATAATATAACAATTGTATACAACACAGAAAAACTATGTGGAAATAATTTACTTAAAACTTCACAGTGATTTAAAATATCACATTTACTGGTGTTATGTGATGTCATGTTATGTGATGTCTTAATGGTATATTTTAAACAGTGACTATCTGTGAGTGTCTGTCTAATATATGCACAGGTGGAGACAGCTGATCCATTTCAGGCACTTTCTGCTTCAGGGCCAGTAGTTCTGTCCATATTTCCTTGAAGCACATTTATCACAGCACTTTTTGCTTGAAGATATCATGTGAGGGACCTTTAAAAGACTGCAGACAAAATCTGCCTGTGGACCAAGAAAAGCTCTTGAAAAAAGCACCTTGAAAATTTAATTTCAAGAATACTTTCTGTCTGACACATTCACACATCTTTCACACACCTTATACACTACAACCAGGCAGATTGGTCCAGTTAACTACAGTAAGGTGTTGGGAGGTTCTTAAACTCATCATATGGATGTATATAAGACTTGCCATGGATTTGATAAGGTTTTGGGATCTGTTAAACTGTCAGAATGTGTAATGGAGATTACTTTTTTAAAATTGGAGACAAGGAAATTGTGATAACTGGATTTGTTAAATAATTACCCCATTACCTCAAATATAGCTCAATCAAAGACAAGGTTACAGTATGTAACAGTAATATATCAATCACTAATGATAAACAACATATTGTGAAAGAGCCTCTTCCACAATTCTCAATATCTTTCCAATTTACATGCAGAAACGTCGGTTTCAATGTTCATCAAACTTGACAATTGTTTTTTAATAAATTTGGTAATATTACAGCACATTAATGATTAGACATTTAATTATAATGACTAGACATGTAATTGTCAAGTTTATTGTTTGTTTATCCACTAGAGGGAGGTGGTGAGTCTAGAGCAGAACAAGTTGGTCTATAGCCAAAGCTGGGCCAAGGGGCTGCTCCTTTAAAAAAGGCATAGCAAGGATCTTAAGATGTATAATGTAAATGGTGAAAATAGATGTTAAAATATCAAATGTGAAAAAAGGTAAGTACAACGACAAAACAGCAGCCAATAAACAGCACCATTGCAACCCACAAGTGGCACAGACTGAACAGAGAGCTAACTGACTTGTCAAAAATATGGCAAGCTCAGGGAGAGTTTAAAAAAGAAACCTTTGCACACCTCTAAAGAAGATAGGTGCGATGGAAATAACTCCCGCACACTGCCCATTCCGCAAGCAAGATTTATTTACAACATTTCTGTCGTAGACCTTCGTCAGGTTGCTTCACAGGTATTTCCCTAACCACAGGGAGAGGCAAAAAGAAACTGAGAATTTTTTGGGGTTGCCCCAGGCCCCCATTGGACTAAATATATCTCCAAGTTACTAAGCAAGTCGATAACATTTTTTGCAAGTGCAATGCAGGACTTTTGTCTTATGGGTAAAGCAAATTTCAGTGGCCTGATCATTGGCAAGTAAGCCACATCCACTTTGGTATGGCTAGTAGCACTAAACATAGAGGTAAGTAAACAGATAGGTCAGGTGCTAGTGGATAAAGGCATCGGTCTACTACAATAAGAATGAGAAGAATCCAGACACTCCAAAGTCAGTAAGTAGGAGAAAATGATAAAGTATAAATGCCTTTATTGTAAACAGAGTACCTCATAATAAGAAGCCAACACATTATGACCCCTCGACTAGGTCTTCATCAGGGCTTAGTATTCAAAAGCAACTGAGGGCATACCTATATACTGACATGAGGTCATATGACCACAACACATTATGGAAGATGCCAAAACCCCAGAACTTAACACACACACACACACACACACACACACACACACACACACACACACACACACACACACACACACACACATACACACACACCACAGAATGCTTCTCCAGGCCTATAATGTTTGTATATCTTGGCAGTCAAGTGCACCTCTACAAACCTTTCAGTGTTCAGTGTGTGTTTTGTTATTGGTTGTAGCTCCATCTTGTGTTCATAGTTAACAGACTTGATTTTTTTTTGGTCCAGGGACAAAGTGTGCCAGAAGTATAATACACTACCCGTCCTAAAAAAAACTTGACCTAAAAACCTGAATCCTGGCATCGACATCTTGGAAAATTCCTGTGCCATGGCAGAAGACAAAAATCCATTGATGGAATAACCTATTCATTCAGTATATTCAGGTAGTCAGCTGGCCTTATTCTTTAGGCACATAACATTGCTGAACCTAGACCGGAACAACTGCAGCAACCCTAGCTATGTACTGTGCAGAGCCGTTGCTAGGCTTATAGCTGTACAGCCAGGTATCCTGCCCCCCACTCCACAGTACCTCAGATAGAAGCCAGTTTGTACTGTGGCTGTACTACAGACACTTCACAAAAAGAGGCCAGTTAATGCCTTGGGCTGCAGGTACAGCCTGGGTCTGGGTCCTTTCTGTCAGAGGAAGGTCACCTTCACTTCCCGAGACCCAACCACATCCTGCCCTATTGCTTGTATTTGTACACTACTTCCAAAGTGACCACAGTGACAGTGGAGGAGTGAGCATTGTACTCTTGTCTGTTCTTTTTTTTTTCTCCGGTCCTGACCCCAAATAGCCCCCATCCCCCCAAACACACATGTGCCCGTGCGCACCCACACACAGACACACACAAACACACACGTAAACGCTCTAGGCTTACTGGCAGCGCAAATGCAACAGGTGGAGGAATGCTGCCCTCTGGTGGACAAGGTTACTAAAAGGTTATATGTGGTCCCAGTCTAGAGAGCTCACGTGAGCAAGGATAAAAGGCATCTATTATGTTTTTGCTGTCGTTAGGCCCCACAGTGTGTACTGCTAGGTACATTGTGATTGTTGAACACTGTTTGTTGGGGTTTTTGAATAGGAGAGGGTACAGTAAAACAAACACAGCACCAAAGCTTTTATTGTTAATAGTTGTAGCATTGCAATCATGGAGTTGACATCACTTCCTAACATATTCTTTCAGACAGATGAAATAGGCATGAAAATGGCCTGTGTAACTGTGGCCTTCCAGACGCAGTCCACACCATCTCAAACCCATGGCACTGTCCCCACACACTGCTTCCTGGGTGCTGTTGTCATGGATGCCCCCTGCTCACACATGTGATCGGTAAAATGCAGAGGCCGAATTTTGTGGCGTTTCACAATGCTGTCTTGTGTGATCACAATGACAATCACTTTCATTTAAGAGAGGACAAGGCTTTGGCTCTGGTCTCGTCAGAGCTGCTGGGGGTGTTATGAAACCAGTCCACTGTTGACTTCTGCCTCTACTGCTGGGAAGGTGGGCTGCAAATCCCTCATCACTGAATTCGCCACTGGTCTCTGCTGTGTCAATAATAAGGCCAGCCCGTTTATCCTACCCACTTAGCCATCAACAGGAACGAACATGTGTTTTGGTATGGAGGTGGCCAACCCTAGCCTGGTAAATCAGCCCCTCGTACTTCATTTCATTTTGTACAGAGGGTTTGGCCGTGCTGCCATTGACATTGCTGTATTAGGTACTAGCCAATCCTAGCCAATCAGCATGTTCGTGAGCGATGAGGTTGACTTTGTGTGCTACATTTGAATTGTAGCGCATAGGCACACTAATTGCATACGTGAAAACCGGAGGTTAGCAGTTGGATGAAGGCAGAGCCACTTGTTTTAAACGTCAGCAGGGTTCACACCTCCAGGAAGAAATAATTTCTCAATGCATCGGCTCCAGACCGTCTGTACAAAATGAAATGAAGTACGAGGGGCTGTTTTACCTAGCCTGGGCATGCCCATACTGCCTGTGACGCTGCATTTGCATTTCGCGAGCAAGTCAGTCTGGCCAAGCTGCCAGTCTACACCATTTTTGCTCGCGCCTCAGAATGGGTGCCAATGAAATTCGAGCATTTCAAAAAGGCACTACTAGTAGTTTTTGTTTGGATCAAGCAGTTTCCTTCGCTGTGTATACGTCAGAGGACAGAGGGGTGTGATTGGTTGAAGCTTCATCCAGTACCAAACAGAGGCATTTGAAAGAGGCGGGTTAAGCCCACCTTTTGAGAAATGGGTTTACAACACAGCTTGGCCAGACCAATGCTCGCAGAGCATTGACAAGTCGCGATAGCCAGGCTATGCTTTACCAGGCTAGGCCAACCCTATTCTTGCGGGGACTGCAGTGATGTGGAGAGCTGTTTGAGGCAGGCAATGATGCTGGTGAGGCTCTAGAATGAGCGGCTAGGCCATGAAAGGTACTTTGGAGCACAAGCAGTTACATTCAGCTTGCCACATGAAGAAGTTTGCTGAGGCCCAGGAACTCAAGTGTGCTAAGCCATGCTTAGTGAAGGGGTAGGGTTATATATGACTCTAGGAACATCACTTTCCAAAGGTTTTCTTACATACTTGTGTAAACATGAAAATTCAAGGTCTCTGCATAGTTCTTCCCAAAGACTCCAAACTTTCCCATTCAGATTTGGGTCTGCTGGTTGAAAATGCATAAAAGAGACACGTCATTTGAATTGACTGAAATAAGCAATAAAAACATATGTTGTATTTATTAAGTATTACAGCAATACAGAAATGTCCAGATGGGAAAATGCTTGTGGTAAACTGCACAACGTACCCGCCATCCATTTTTTTTCATGTCATGCAACAGTAAATACTGAAAATTCCATTGTTGTCATACAAAAAAAATCACCTCTGCATTTAACCCATCACAGATACGTGAGCAGGGGGCAGCCATGACAATGGTGCCCAGGGAGCAGTGCATGGGGAACGGTACCATGCTCAGGGCACCTCAGTGGTGCTACTGACAACCCGGGATTTGAATTTGCAACCCTGCGGTCACAGGTCCAATACCTTAACCACTAGGCCACCACTGCCCCTACTGATGTGTTCTCTTAATTTACTTACAGAGTCATGCAACAGCATTCAATAGAACAATTTATTTGATTTATCCCGGTCCCTGTTCCCTCCTCTTCTATTGTTTTAGTCATAATATACAGACAGAAATTACTAGCAGCCAAGACACATTATTTAACCAAAGTAGTAGTTTATTACGACCCAAAAAAAATGACCCTTAAGTAAGGGCATTTTAAAGAAATGTACCAATAATGACATTTACGACAACAATGCTTACAATAGCATTTTTTGTTTTAAGTAGTTTTGTTAGTTCATTTGACAACACCTGGTGTGAAATGTGTCGCCTGCTCTCTGCTCCCTCTCTAACGCTCCTGCTTCACTGCTGCTTTCTGCGTCATCACCTGTCAGGTGTTTTAAACATTCTGCCATCTCAGCCGGCAAAGTCTTTTTCTCTGATGTTCCTTTTCTGCAGTGCCAGCGGTGCATCTCCTTTCTCCCTACGCATGTCTCATCTCGACAACCAGCTGCTCCAGGGCTGAGTGAGTTGTTCTCACAAGTTCAAGTATCAGCCATGTTTCTGTAGCTAAGGTGACCTTCTGAAAATGTGTGTGGACTGTAATGGCTAGGAGGCTGCAGAAAGGAAAGGGGGGGTTGGGGGCAGAGCCTGGATACAACTTTCCACATCTGGTCCACCATCTACAGGTGGCTGGCCTGGTGGGACAAATGATGGAAATGGGGAACCCCTGACCTCCAGGGCCTATCAGAAGATACCTTCCAGGTCACAGTCTGCATAATGGAGCATCAAAGTAAGAGGTAAGGAGGAACAGAGTACCCAGGGCAGTGGGGGCTCTAGCAAGTTAGATGCATGAAGGAGAACCCACTAAGACTGGTTATGTGTAAGGCCCATATTTAAAGCAACACAGCGCATTGTCTTTCTTATGTCTCATTCGAACAGGTGCTGGAGCCAAAAAGCTGCCCCACATCGTCACGGCTCCCTGAACTTACTGGTCCCAAAGTCAGAGCCACATTGTCACAATGCTGGGTTCTGAAACCTGTGGAAATGTGGAAACTGACTGATTGTCGATTGATTATTATTATTATTATTATTATTATTATTATTATTATTATTATTATTATTATTATTATTATTATTATTATTAAAGTGAAAAAGTGACTGTGAACTGAGGAAAACAATCAAGCAAGAGAAAAATAGGAGCTTACAGAGTAAATGTGAGGAGAGCAGGTTGAGAGTAGGAGCAGGTTTAGAGTGAATGGTTAGTAAGTTGGAGTTGTTGAGATATTAAGACAGGTGTTTTCCGGAGCTTCTTGACAAGAGGTATGACTTAAACTTACACTGTAAAAAAATAACCAGACAAAATCTTCATGACATGACCCACTGGTCTCATTAATTAGGGCACTGGGCACTTATATAAATAACTGACAAAGTTAAAAGATGGATTTTATAAAATTTCACTCCTACAGGACTTAAAGGAGAACTTCGGTGTAAAATGAAAATTGGCATGTTAAAACATCATACCGAGCTGGTATGTGTACTGAGGAGCAAAATTGATTTAGCCTGTTGCATTCAGAGTTTAACTATTTTTTATTGTTTGTCCCAGAAGGCTAACAATGGAAGTGGTAGGTGCCCTCAGACGAAGCATGACGACTACGCTATTTTTAAACCATTAAAACAGCTGGAAGAAACTCCACACCCCATCGTAGTACAACAAAGGCCCTGACATTGAAAACGAGGCACTGAGAACTTTGAAAGTGTACACAACATTTATTAATAAAACAGGTTTGACAAGCAGTACCTTGCTGTAGTTTCTCGTTGCCGCCATGATGAAGGTCTGCACCAGTCGATTGATGAACACGAACCAGCAGGAAGAATAGGAGGAGAGGTGGTACAATCGACTTGTTTGGACCTTCATCATGGCAGCGACGAGAAACTACGGTACTGGTTAGGTACTGCTTGTCAAAACTGTATTATTAATAAATGTTGTGTACACTTTCAAAGTTCTTAGTGCCTCGTTTTAAATGTCAGGGCCTTTGTTGTACTACCGATGGAGTGTGGAGTTTCTTCCAGCTGTTTTAATGGTTTAAAAATAGCGTAGTCGTCATGCTTCGTCTGAGGGCACCTACCACTTCCATTGTTAGCCTTCTGGGACAAACGATAAAAAATAGTTAAACTCTGAATGCAACAGGCTAAATCAATTTTGCTCCTCAGTACACATACCAACTCGGTATGATGTTTTAACATGCCAATTTTCATTTTACACCGAAGTTCTCCTTTAAAGATGGGAAACAGCATTCAGCACAAAAAAGAAAGCTGTTTGAAACAGTCAGAAAACTGTTTTATTTCTGTAATGTAATGACATTGTAATGTGGGAGTCTATGGGAACTGAATCACTATTGAAACCTGTCACAAGTAACTACTTCCCACTTGGCCTTACGCCGGCCCTTACTGGGCAAGGACTACGGCTCTTATGTTTAATTGCACAAAAGGGAGGATTGTGGCTTGTGACAGTGGTATGATGTTCAAAATCGTATTTGTCAAAATGTCTTAAAACTATGGCTGCAGTTAACTGAAAGATTATTATGAGTTATAAGCTGCTGCCTGTTTGATGTGTGGACTGGTAAAGGGACAGAGCCTGGCTGGGAAGGGTCATGTTGGTACATATTTTGGTTGGAAAACACTTTTGCATTCCCTCACAATAGTTTTGCGTTCCCTTGCAATGCTTTTTGTGTTCGCTAGTGATAGTTTTGTGTTTGTGTGAAGTGGGAGCGCAAAACTATTGTGGAGGAACGCAAAAGAAGGGGCCTAAAAATATTAACCAACATGACCTTTCAGTATAAATGTGACTGCATGTTAGTTTATAAATGCTAAATAACCAGTATGATTCCCATATCACAAACAAACAAAACAAAACAACACTTGTGTAACAAAACAACACTTGTGCATCACATGGCATCTCCAGAGCCAATCAGAAGGTAGATGACTTGATACCAAGTTGGCCAAACTGTCTGTATGTACCACTTTGGCCTGATTACACAGGACTGCCACCTAGTGGCCTCTTTACCTTATGAAATTATGCCGGTGGAGGGGGAATGCTTGACCCACAAATGCAAATTCACTTACACTGTAAATGGTTAAAAATGTTTTGATATTTTTGGTTCACACGGCCATAAACATGTTTTGTTGTTCTTACTGTTGTTAGTTTAGTTGGTTTTTCACAAGGGTTTGGTTATATATTTAGAAACAGGTGTTTGTCTGAGCAATTGTTATATGTTCATAGTATGTTTTTCCAAATGAAAACATAAATGTCATAGGTAAAACAACTTTACTTCAAGGAAAACAACATCCATTACAATTCGATTAGTATTTACAGAATAATTGTGAGACAGAACCATTTTGGTATTTGACCAATTGGTGGCAGTAGTGAGACACGTCTATGTCTTATCTCCAATAAGACACAAATGCTCAAGTTAGTCTGACTGTGAAACACTGATCAGAAGATGTTGTGTTAACAAATTAACCTTTAAATGGGACTTTAAATCTGTGGCATGCAATACTATCTGTCTTGTATAATATAGCATTCAGACGTGTTTTGGATGTAAAATAAACTTATTTTCCCTTTCGGCTAGTTGTATAAAAAGGGGAATACTTCTCAAACAAGCATAATCATATTGTAGACTATGCAAGGGCTCTAGGCCTACTCAAATTAGTCTATAAAAAATAACTGTAAAATAATAGTCATTGTCTGTCCAGACCGACTTTTATACCAGTTAAAGAAGTTGTGAAGACCTCATTTTTGACTGAGCGGAAATGGTAGTCTGTGCCTTTAAAGGGTCCTTGGGATAATTTCGCCTTGATGGATTCGGAGCACTCAGACTGAAACGATTGCATTCTTGCCAGTCCATTCCAGACAGGGATTTTTTTGTGCCAGAGGAAGGTCCAAGTCAAGGACCGATTATTTTGTATAGTGCAAGCTACAGAGGGATAAAACCATGTCTTGATCGTAGGACGCTGGCTGCACCTTTTTAGAATGTATCATGCACTTCCATCGCTCTCAGCCTCCTTAGTGCCAATGCCAAGAAACACTGGTGGCTTCTGTTGTTTACATCTTTGAAATAAATCGCCGATGATTTGCAGGCGGACATATGACCTTTCTTGAAGCCGCGGGCTATTTTTTTGGTGTTTTCTTTTTTGTGCAATTTATCCACTGGAGCGAGCCATAGTGATTCTGCTTACATGGACGTAGCCTACTCCTTGGCAGAATGCTATGGTAGTGACGGCCTTTTTCTTCCAGAATATTATTGTGAGCCACCTCTTAAAGGGCAGAATTGGTGATATATTTTTACCGTTTTCTTTTTACAAAAGACTCTGGATACAATGTTTTTGACGTCATATTTTCAAAACATATTGGCATCTCCTGCTATGAAACATGCAAGAATGGATTATTCGACGCATGGTTTGCTATAAACGACATGGTTTACGATGAAGAATCTAAAGAAAAGAAATACAACGATGGCCTCCGCATATACGATGGATTTCAGATGTGTTCTGTAATGTGCTTTTGGCGTAAGACGACAATGTTTTTGAATTTTCACCGACTGAAACGCAGACAGCTCAGATGTTTTCTTCTATAGCCTACCTATGCACCTACACCAGAATCTGTCTGTCACCAACTGCAGATTCTGTTGTGTTTTTATTTTCGTCCGTGCTGTAAACATTGCTGGAGAAGAAAGGTTTACTTAATGTTGGATTATCACGTCTCGTCAACAGCGTGGTCGCATACATGGCGAATACAAGTGATCTGGGGGAAAGCAACCCATCGCTCCAAAATTATGCTCTGACTGCTTCTGCGGTGAAGCTGGCCTCCCTGGGACTGATCATTTGCACCAGTCTGATAGGGAACGTGTCGCTGTCCCTCCTGGTGCTGAAAGACAGCACCCTCCACAAAGCTCCCTACTATTTCCTTTTAGACCTGTGCTTGGCCGACATCATTCGGACCACTGTTTGTTTCCCCTTCGTGATGATCTCCATAAGCAGCGGCTCCATATGGGCATACAGTCTAATAAGCTGCAAGATCATCGCGTTCATGGCAGTCCTTTTCTGTTTCCACATAGCTTTTATGCTCTTCTGCGTCAGCGTTACACGATATATGGCAATCGCTCACCATAGATTCTATTCCAAACGAATGACTCTGTGGACATGTGTAGCTATTATTTGCATGGTGTGGACCCTCTCAATCGCCATGGCATTCCCTCCCGTGTTTGATGTGGGCACATATAAATTCATCCGGGAGGAGGAACAATGCATCTTCGAGCACCGTTATGTGAAAGCGAACGATACCTTGGGCTTTATGTTGATGCTGGCAGTCATAGTAGGCACAACACACGTCGTTTATATAAAAATGTTGTGTTTTGTCTACGACCATCGTAAAATGAAACCTGCACAGCTGATCCCGGCCATCAGCCAGAACTGGACATTTCATGGCCCAGGTGCGACGGGCCAAGCGGCCGCCAACTGGATTGCGGGTTTTGGAAGAGGTCCCACTCCACCAACACTAGTTGGCATCCGACAAGCCTCGCACAACGTCAATCGCAGGCTCCTAGTTTTAGACGAGTTTAAAATGGAGAAGCGGATAGGGAAGATGTACTACATGATAACGCTGACGTTTCTCGTTCTCTGGGCCCCTTACATCATCACGTGTTACTTTCGAGTGTTTGTGAAAGGCAGCCCCATTCCACAGGTCTACCTGACCGCGGCCGTCTGGCTGACTTTTGCCCAGGCAGGAGCCAATCCGATTATCTGTTTCATTTTCAACAAAGAGCTGAGGATGCGTCTTAGGGCCTGCTTCCCCTGCTGCGTGGGTACGCAAACACCCATGGAACCTTATTGTGTCATTTGAAAGAACATGTCGCTTAATCTGGGTCTGAAATGTGTATTTGTTTTTTGTTTGTTTGTGTCCCTATCCCTCAACAATGCACCAGGTTTTAGATTGTTTTTGGGAGGATATGGCCTTGCCTTGAAATAAGGACAATAACGACGGAAATCAATTCAAGATGTTTCTCACATAAAAAGATATGTATATTTCTTTGAAGATAACTGTTTAATTGAACACAGTGGTGTATTATAATGTACATGGTGTAAATTGGCTTTGCTTTTATCTGTTTCTATTCTGACTATATTTGATAAAAACCTTCGTATAACTTGTTTGTGTTCAGATATCAAACCTCAGACATATTTTGCAAGTGTATGTGTCACTTGGATGGATATGTGGATGACCCCCTCTCACACTCCCTTTAAAACAGACCCCCCCCCCCCCCCCTCCCTCCTCTCATAATGAAGGACTGTTTGACTTAATAGGTCAACGGCAGTGTTGTCAGGAGACATTTGCATTGTTTGTACTGAAAACAAAATAAACCATGATTGATTATTCATTGGTTATTCACTGTTTTAATTGAACAATCTATGTGTGGAAGTAGCGTGATTTTGTTTATCCTGTAGGAGTATGCTGTTGCTGTCATATGTGTCATGTGATTTGAACATAGAACACATTGGGGGAAGTATGTGACTGTGATTTCCTTATGAGTATTACATGCGTTTTGGATAGGGGTAAGACTTGGTTAGCACAGCTGTAGTGAAAGAGGTTGCTCAGGCCCATGCAAGGACATAATCCTATCTTTCATCTTCAGTGTTGTCACACAGAGGTCAGGGCAGGTCCAGGACGATTTTGGGAGGCTCAGCCATGACTGTTGAAGTTATTATAATAATTTGTAGTGTTGCCATGTCAGACTACAACTCTGTTAAGTCTTCTAGGGTACAGTTTGTAAGTTTTTTTTTTTTTTAAAGCTGAGGTCAGACGAAATATACATGGCCTTACTTTGACATTTCTTTGTCATGTTGACTGCCAAGATGCCTGAAAGTCTGAAAAGTCTGTGTTTGCTTTCACCATGGCCCAAAATGTATCCTTTGAAAATTAGCTTGTCAGATTTCACTCTCACTGAACACTAAATGAGAAAAATAAACAAATTAATTGTGCACTTAAAGTAAAATGTGGTGTAAGTTAACGGCTGTGCTGTGTCATCTTGTGCATATGACACAGCTATAAGAGTAGAGGTTCAGTAATAAGCCAGAACCACAGCCGAGCATGATTTGTTTGTTACTTGTAGCGTTGTTTGTTCCTCAGTTCTATTGCACATAATTGTCAGTTTAGTGAATTGTGGAACCACACCCAGGCCATTTTATCACACTTAGTTGTAAACAGGCTCCACTATTGATGGTCTAAAAAAAATACCTCATTACGTTTATCTCCATCAGTGTGACAGTAGTGGAAATGGAATTTGGAACTAATTTGGAACTAATTGGAGCCCTCTGTCTGTGTATGCCTCTTGTTACTCTGCCCCAGGCTGGAGGCTTTGCGGGGAGTCTGGGAGCTGTTGCTACTCAGCAACACATCCCCTCAGACACTCCCATCACCCAGAAATGCCCAGACCCAGAATGGGCACAAGTTTTTGTTTGCTCTCAACAACATGTCTGTCTGATCCGTGTCATGTGTCGTCTGTAATGCCTGGGTGTGAGTGTTTTTTAAAAAAAATCTTTTTCTTTCAAGCACTTTGGCTTACTTACATGTGTGTTTTAAAAAGAATAACACCCTTTGCCCTGAAGGAGGATTTTTTTTCTTTGTCATGCCACTGTTGACATATCAGGAAGTTTTTGACATGATAAACATTCAAATGTTGAAATTCGCTAATGCATTCCATCAAGCCAAGTGTTTCTGCACCACTGCTTTTGAAGCATTTAAGATCCATAACTTGGCCTGTGCTGTCACATTTCCACATTTAAAGCCTTCAGCTGAGGTGAGACGTCTGATATATCAGATGTACTGCTCATTCATGAGAATTAAACTGTTAATCAAAATAGTCCAAATGGCTAATTTAGCATTACAGGTACTAATGACAGAGTTCTTTGGGCTATGGGGGTGGACGTAGGGAATGTAATGGGTCTGGCTTGAAATACTGTGCCCAAAAAAGCATTGCCTTTGCTAAATGAAAATTGGAGGCGATTAAAGCAGCACTAAGTAGTTTTTTCAATCTTAATGTTTCCAAAATTGTTTCAGTGGTTTATGAACTTGTTACTGGGTAAAAGGCACTTCTGAATTCGCTTTGCTGCCCTTCATGGGCTATAACCTCACTAAGTAAGTTTGGAGGAGCAGGCCGTCTTTCTGTACTTCAAATGAGAGACAATTCCGCTTCCAACCTGTAGGGCGACTGAAGACGAAAACTACTTGGTGTTGCTTTAAAGGTTATTGTATTAGTAGAAAGTTTTCATTAACAATTGCTATTATTTGTGTTATTATGGTCATAACCTATGTAAAATCCATGTTTCAAAATATGCTTATATTTAAAATGTAACAAGATGTGAAAATGACAACTGTGGCAGTGAATTGTGGGCTAACAGAGTTAATGCATATCCAATAGTGACTTAGCTAACACAACAGAAAAATACTTCAAAGGTGCAGTACATTTGGTCTGATTTTCTCTCTTAATATTCCTGATTTCATTTGGTCAAAATTAAACAGCTTTTAAGGCTGTAACTGTGCCAGTCTATCTGCAAGCTGTAAACCATCCACCAAATGACAAGGTTGATCACTTTAATAGTGTTTTCATGGAATTACCAACCTCCTTTGACCTTTTTAATGTTGTCAATGAAAGTTAGTAGTCAAAGTTAGTAGTCAATGTGTTTAAATTAAGTTCACAAATATATATATATGGTGGATTTTCAACACTCGTTTTTTAAGAATGTATATAGCCCCCTGACATTATCTTTTTTCACTGCTGCCAACTGCCTCAGAGAGAGACTTCATTATCAGCCATTACTCCAAGTTAGCTTTCCTCAGGAGATATTATGGATTTTTTAGATCTAGAGGAATGCCATGATCATTAGCCATTATGGCTAATCATATGTCACAACAATCTGAAGCTACTAAGAGCTCTGAAAAAGAGAGAAACAAACAGTCGGCCTGTAGAAATTAACCCTGTTAAAGAAACCATCTCCACTACTGGAATACATATAAAATGGTTTTAGTATATTTCTAAAAGGATGATTACTTGTTTGTCCTCTTGTTGGCTTTGAGCAGATTCAGATTGTTGTCACGTACAGTTCTGCTGATGAAGTTGTTTTCTGTTTAGCTCCATGCTTCATGTCTTAATGCATATCTCACACTACAGTAACAAGAAGAGTTTCTTTTAAATCAACAACCTTTGTAAGTTAGTTGGCTCGACAGAGGATGGTGTATTCGGGTCGAAACCCTTGATGTTTTTCATGTATATGTATGACTGCCCATGATGTGTACATATCAATCACATGAGCACAAATAACGTGACTGTGTTACATATAAATGAGTTTACTGGCAGCTGCTACATACTGCAGACATTGAAGAAGACAGAGTGTGCAGATCACAGCCCTGTGTGATTGATGCAGGTGTCCTGAAGCTGATGCTGCGCATGTCTCCCATGGGCATGGCTGACTGTCATATGGAAATGAGAAAGGATGACAAGCACAATCATAGTCCTACGGCTCAAAAACCGGTGCTGTCTGCTTGATGTTTATCCCTCACATGGCAATCAATGATGATCACATCCATAATTTACTGTAGTTCATAACACACGTCACACACAGGATTTATCACTGCGCCAGGAAACAAGCATTGATTTACCAGTCCAGTTAGGCCCTAGCCTGTTACAGTACAGGAATGAGCATATTACATCAAGACTTTTTTTTAAATAAAGCTGGCTTTGTAGATGTCCACAAATCTGCCATGATGTCAGTTTAAGGATGTTGTGGGTCTGGCTCACTATTATCAGATTAACTTTAAGTTAGAAAGCTCCTAATTAGGAGCACATTAATTAGGACTAATTTAATTGACAGCATGGGAAGCTGACCTGATGCCAGAGACGATATGTTTTGTAATATTTCTATAATAAAATGTCCCAAAATACTATAGGATTCCTATAGTACTATCGTACATATTCCTAAGAAAATGCATGGATTCCTCCCATATCACACACAGGGTCCTGAGTGACTGGCCAAAGCAAAGTGACAAGCACAGTAGAAGCACTATCTGTTCGTACCGTAATACAACAGTGGGGAATAACAAATAACATTCATACTAGTAATAAATCGACACAGTAGGCCTGGTTATGCGAAACAGAGAAATCCATTTATGAATCTGATGCGCTACATGGAGCTACAGTTTTCCACTGTCACATATATTTCAAATATGTTATTGCAGTTACACTATACCATGTATTTGTTATTAATTTAATCCAGATCAAAACCACGGTTACTTTCTTTGACAATGCTGGTCTATTGATAACTAGCAAAAAAGAAACTGTTGAGGAAGAATCAAATAATTTTAAATAAAAAATAAATACAAGAATATACATTTTATACTCTTTTATACAGTAAATAATATGTATATTGTTCAGAGGTCAAATTCCTGGAACTTATATGGTGACAAGCACTTAAAGTTGCCCCCCTCAGTGGCAATGCAGGCCAGGTTGGGCAGACAGGGACAGGTGTGGTGCAGCCGTTTGCCAAAGAAGGGAATCTAGAGAGAGAGAGAGAGAGAGAGAGAGAGAGAAAGAGAGAGAGAGAGAGTATTACGAAAAAGGAAATCTACTGGAAGAGACACAGTGTTACAGTGTTACAACAAAGGGGATCTAGAGAAAGAGGCACAGCTTTGCTCATGTAGCCACTTGACTGTAGAGATGATTATACATAGTGCACCTTTTTTTAAACACACATTGTTTGGCATTTTAATCACATTGAACAATGAAGGTTGCCAGGAAGTGAGTGGGAGACTTGGGGTGGGACGGGAAATGACCTCAGGTCAGCCTTAAACTTCATGGCCTCCATGGCTCATCATGGCCACACAGACCTGAACACCTAAAACACAGTGCAATAATCCAACTAGCTTAGCCATAATGTTCCTAAACAAGGACACTTTTCCATAATGTTGTTGGGAACAATTTTTATTGGGCACTGTTATTTTTTGACCGATTTCGGGCAACGTATTGTGTCAGCAAAACTTTAATCATCAGCAGACAACTTTTCAATCATTCAATCAGAATTTAAGGAGCTAATCATGTTGCTGCCTGCTAGCATTGCTGAAACTTTGCCTAATGAATCGCCACCTTAACAGAGACAATAGCAGGAAGTGTGCCTATAAGGATTAGAAATTAGAAAACTTATAAGTTGTATTCCAAAATCTCAATGATGTAAAGGTCCTACAAGTAATTTCACAATGGCATGGAAGTTGTACCCACAAAATCACAATAAAGCAAAAAGAAAAGTTTGATATATCAGTGACAAGTACATTGCCCTAGTGATGACTACAGTGATACTTATCTAAAGATTCTGATATGCAGGGGCCTTATGCTGCAGTTCTGCGGTGGCGTTGGTATGGGCAAATGAATGGCAGCAAACTCTGTCATGCTCTCTCTAAACAATCGTACTTCTGAAGAAACAAGCGCACAAGCAACCACTTCGCCATTTTTTCAACCTTAAAATAATGTTTTCAAAATCATTTCAGTAGTTCATTAGCTTGTAAGGGCCAGGGCTTTTACTTTTTGAAGCTGGTATTAACTGGCCTGGTAAAGTAGGCCCTCGTACTTCACTGCATTTTGTACAGAGGGTCTGGCTGTGCTTCCATCAACATGGTTGTCTCAGGCAGAATCTTGCCTGACCAATCAGCAGCAATTTCTTCCTGGAGGTGTAGACTCTGCTAAAGTTTAAACGATTGGATCTGCCTTTACCTAAACGCTAACATCTGGTTGCGATGCAAGGAATTAAACTGCCTTAAAGCCTGCATATGCATTACAATTCAAATGTAGTACACAGTCAATGTCATCGCTCATGAACACTCCCTCTGTTCGTTTATTGGTCAGGCAAGATTCTGCCTGAGACGACCATGTGAAGCAAAGGCAGACCCACAGTACAAAATGCAATGTGGTACAAGGTGCTGGTTTACCAGGCTAGGTACTGACACCTGTGATTATTGATTACTGATGAGGCACGATGGGTGTTGGAGGCACAGGGCCGGTGTTCTCTCAGCTCACCTTGTGGCTCATGGGGTGGCAGTCATCTCGCTCCCGACCCATTGGAGTGCACATGCGCAGGCTCCGGATCCACAGGCTGACAGCACAACACATGCCACCCCCACACTGAGAATCTCTCTCACACGCCTGCCGAGGAAACACACACACACACACGCACACACACACGCACACACACACACACACACACACACACACAAAGAAATACAGGAATGCAGAGTGAATTACACACGCAGTACATGCAGTGTACATGCAATATACACCTGTCGAGGAAACACACACACACACAAACACACACACACACACACACACACACGCGCACACACACACACACACACACACAGAAAGAGACACAGGAGTCCACATACAGAATGCAAAGCCTATTACACACACATACCACATACACACGCGCACATGCTCGGACGCAAAGAAATGCAAAATAAAGTGTTCAAAATTAAGATGCATGTCCAGTCTCCAGTTTTGGTTCTGATAATATAGAGTAGAGTACAGTAGACTAGGGTTACTTTATTGATCCCTAAGGAATGAAGAAAGGAAGGTGTCCAGCAGCATATACATATTACACATTGCAAAAACAGATCAAACATAATGCACACATCTGCATTCGTACAACATTCACTGAACTGTGGGAAAAAACTATATCACACATATGCCTCACTGTAGGTACACGAAGAGCTGGAGAAGTGGGCAAGGGTGGGCTGGTGGTTGGGTCATCACATATTGATAAGAGAATCAGCAGTACGGGTGGCACAGGACCTTTTTCTCCTGTCATCTGAGGGGGTTTGTCAGCAGCTGATGCGGGCTGACAGGCGCACCAGGACGCTGGAGTGCTCTGGCTTTCCTAACGGAGCATCACCTCAATCTCCATTAGAGTCTCCCCGTGTTTGCTCCAGCCTGACAGCACCTACTGTACACAGCTCCGCACCTCCTGTAACGCAGCTGCTGCTGCTGCTGCTGCCCAGACCGGACCAGAACTCCCCCTTTACGCAGAGCAGAGCCATGCTGTCCACCACACAGTGCTAACTACATTAGCAACTTAAACTACAAAGAATGAATGAGAATGAATTATTAATTTACAGTGTTAACTGATCTAATGTTGTTGTAATGAGTGATTTACATAATTCAGTGGAGAGGGGGGTGGGGGGTCCTCTCAGCGATAGCAGTATGAGATTTTCAGCCTTTTGAAAAAGTATTTATCTTAAACAGAAGCAAGAAAATATAATTGTGTAAGAAAGCCGAATGTTCAAAATATTCCAATATACAAACATGACCCCACACTGAGAAAAAAATCCCATTATTTTTACTTAAAAAGGTCCTGGGTGGTAAGTGTTCCAGAAAATTGCTTGCTCAAGGGCATTAGGTGCTTGTTTTGAGTGTATTGTATTTAGATTCACCTGGTGCCAAAAGAATTATGCCAGTGTGAAATCTTGAAATCACTTAATCTTTTGTAAAAAAAAAAATCCTTTGTAAACAGTACAATATCATTAACCAAAATCACTATCGTCATAAAAGTGATGAGATGAGAAACATTTGAGGGGAAAAAATGAGATCTGTCATCAAGGTCTCATCGTGATTAGTGTTTTAAAAGCATACAGGAGCACGCGTTCACTCAAAAGAGCAAGAGAAAGTCTCTGAATTCCCCAAGGGTTTGAGGCAATTCACCTTGTATGTTAAGGACCTTAGAAAAAGCATACAGGAATGCAGTTTGCTCACAAGGGGCAACAGAAAGATACCAGAAAACTGTATTGACTTCTGTGATAAGACATTTTTATAAAGCAATCAATATTAAATGTAAAAGTCATCAAAAATGTGTTTCTCAGAATTCGTTCTTTAAAGTCCTTGAAACTCATTCAAAGGCTTGAGATTCAAAGGCGTCTTTTGATTTTAAAGACATTACATACAAGATAACCTTTGAAAAAGCATACATGAATGCAGTTTTCTTACAAGGTGCAAAAGGAAGATATCAAAACTATGAAGACTGTTATGATCTGACATTTTTAGAAAATCTATATTTTATGTAAGTCCTGAAAAATATGTTTTTTAGAATTTGCTGTCTAAAGTCCCTAAATTCCCCTCAAGGGCTTGAGGTAATTCACCTTGTATGTGAAGGACATAAGCAAACCTTCACGAACAAATGACATTAAAAAAAAGGTTTCGAGTTTAATTTCCCCCCTACTAAGTAAGCCCTCCATAGCCCTGAGCCATGACCCCTGCACTTACCCCTGTGATGACCGCCGGTGACACATAGGTGACCAGGAGCAGGTACAGCATCACGGACACTCTCGGCTGCATGATGACTGACAGATCCAAATGAAATAAGCCCCTGTGCACACACGCTCTGTGATGAGTATGGACGTGTGTGTGTGTGTGTGTGCGTGTATGTGTGAGTGTGAATGTGCACGCAGGAGTGAATGGGAATGAGCCTTTGCCTTGAAGATAGCCGAAGCAAGAGGTGGCCTCGTGGAACGTTTATAAGTGCTGCCTGCCATTCAGACTTTTTCGTGAGTCACTCATACTGTATCAGCGAGGCTTGAAGTAGCTGAGGAAAAAAAGGGAAGAGATCCAAGCAAAGCAACCTTAACATGACAAAGCCACACAGCTCGCATTGTTGTGCTAAGGATAGCTATACATTCACATGCTCTTAGCCACCTGCTGTTTAGCTTTCTGCCCATATTGATCCAATATAAATGGAAATCTCAGCTATGTCCACAGAGTCATCTTGATTTGTTAGAAATTTAAGAGACAAAACCTAACTTCTCTGCTTTGAGAAGCTTTGAGAAGACCCACTCTTACCTCCCCACAGACAAAATATCTCTATAAATAGAGTGGTTACTGCAGTGGTATTAATTTAAATGAATATTTTTTCGCATAAAAGAATCATTTGGTTTCATTCATGTGTGAGTTTTTCAATGTTAGAATTTGTCCATGGGCAGAAAATAATTTCCAGGACACTCAATGCTAGAACTGGAGCTCTTGGAAGAGCGAAACGTTGAGAGGAAACCTTGGCCTTTGGGAGATGTTTACCGGCTTGTGGATTTCCATCCTAAACAGGAAAAATGAAAGAATAACTGAAAAGAAAAATGAGATGGGGCTGTGTTTGGTCAATGCCAGGCTGCACTTCAGCTGCAGAGGTGTCCTTGGAGGACAAGCACAGAGGATCACAACCCTGAGCCACCTACAAAACATTCTCTTCTTATTGAAGAACAACCAGAAACCACTTTCGCAAAGTGTTTCTCACTCATTTCAGATTTGCTGCACATGCTGTGCTTTCACTACACTCTGTATGGCAACATCAGCAAAAACATTACAACAACACCACCACCAACAACAACAACAACAATAATAATAACAAGAAGAAAACGAAGAAGAAGAATAATAATTAGTCAAATGTATTTATATAAAATGTTTAAACTCAAAAGATCTTCAAAACAAATAATAAAACAATGATAACAACAACAGTGATAATAAAACAATGATAACAACAACAATAATAAACAGTGATATTAGCAACAATTACATCAGTATTAATAATAACAAGAATAATCACAATAAATAAAACAAACACAGTAACAACAACAATTGTAATAATAGTAGTAATAATAGAAAAAAAATGAGTGTAAAGGGTAAAATTGAGTGTATAGCAGTGGTGTGGAAAATTGTATTTCTTGAAGATGGAGCCTAGAGAGTGCATATATGTCAGGAATAATGTTCTGCAAGGCAGTCATTCCCATGGAATAAGCCCCGACAGATTGATGCAGGACCCCAGCGTGAAGCGGAATCACTCTGCCCAACTCGAAAGAAGCACAAAACCTGTTGGTATTGACAGCAGTCATTAGACTTCTTCAGTGGTCTTTATACAAAAATATTTGGCAAGCGAATGTTGGAGTCGCCCATTCAAAGTCAATGGGCCGTTTGTCAGCATTGTAAAGAGCCCTGTAATAAAATGAAAGTAAGAGAGGTTCTAATATAGAACACTGGGGGACCACAGGTGATGGGAGCAGAGGGGCCAGAGCTACTCCTTCTTCTGAGTGGAAAAGTTCTCTCACTCAAATAAGAGGAGAATCATTTCAAAACAATAACAACAACAACCCCAGTGTGCTTTAGAGAATACATAAAGACAGTGCAATTACAAGACTACAAGAACACAAGGGGGATATTACGAATGAAAAAAAGTAAGTCACATGACAAGGTCTATTGGAGCATGATTAAATGTGAGAATTTAAGTTTAAAATAAAACAGACTTCATGTTTAAGTGTGATGGTGACTTTGGTACACAGATTTGGTGTCCTCAAACAGCCATATGAACAGAGCTCTTGTAGTGCAAAACAGGCTTTAAGACCTTAATTATTTCTTTGACCAGACAAAGCAGCTTGAGGATCAGCTGTTGTGGACTTCTAGCAGGGAAGGATCGCTCTCAGAACCATGGTTGCAGCCTTTGAGTCCTGATACAAACCATCTCTGACTATCTTATTCCTAAATAAAGGAAGGCTGAGGATAGTGAGGTACAGTCTGTGCTCAGGTAATTTTAGCTGTACAATTTATTTAACTAACTAAAAATTCCTGGTCATAGTTCAAAAGTTTAACATGGAGCATATGACATGTCTAACAAGTTTACTCAGTGGCTGCTGAGTGCCGGATGGCTGGCTGGAAGACTACCAACTATCCAGTGGAGGGTCGATGCAGAGGCTACTTGGGACTGTTGACCACATGCCTCCTGAGGGATGTAAGAGTGAATGGGGGAAACCCAAAGAAGGCAACCAAAGAGCTCGCAGAGGAGGCTGAGAAGGGCAGTTTTTGGCTTTGGCTGAAGAGGAAGGACAAGTGCTGGGGAAAGAACAACCAGCCCCAAAAACAGCCGCAGGGGGGAACACCTATCAGCTGCAGGGGGTGACAGGGAGTTGTCCCTGTCACTGCCTCGCCACCAGCAGACGTTCCAGGATTAAAGGAGCGAAACGTTGGTGATCGGTGGTTCCTGGCTGATGGCCCTGCAGCTGACCCATGGGCACCGGATGAGGTGCGACCGGCAGCAATGCCTAGCAGGCAATCCCACCTTCCTGTACATACTACTGAAATATCCCGTGTTCATAGTAGATACAATGACACCTTAGAAGTGGAAATGGAAATCTATTCATCTGCATACCCAGATGTAGCTCTGAGAATACTCTCCTTCCCAAACATATGTACCTGTTACTGAATCTGAACATTCACCTAACAGCAGCAATGCACTGCAATGTGTGATTCCTTGTAGTAAAAAAAAAAAAAACATTGACCATCAGGGACTACAGTCTGTCTACACTTCAGAATGACTGGAATAGTGTGAGTGAGGGTAACTAGAGGAAGACAGACAAAAAAAAGAGAAAGAAAGAGAGAGAGATGGAGGAAGAGTGAGGGAGAAAGAGAGACAGGAGAGATACACTTCAGAAGGACTGGAATAGTGTGAGTAAGGTTAACCAGAGGGAGACAGACAAAAAAGAGAGGGACAGAAAGAGACGAAGAGAGATAGAGAGAGAGGGAGAGAGGGATGAAAGAATGGAAGCTGATACTGAGCCAGACACATTATGTGGCTTTGGGGCAGATATCTCTCCTGTGTGCCAAGCCATCAGCATGTGGCAGGTCCTGTGATGACTTGGCTTACATTCAGACTGCTGCCACTTCTCTCTCTCTCTCTCTCTCTCTCTCTCTCTGTCTCTCTCTCTCTCTCTCTCCCTCCTTCCCTCTCTCCCTTCCTCCATCCCTCACTGATGCCATCGCTATCCTCCCATCAGGCCCTGCCACACACCCAGGCCCCCTGAGCCAAACACAAGGAGCACAGCACTAGCAGCATGGCTGGCATTTACAGCATTTACACTTATTTCATCTTTTATGCTTTTATATACTATTCTTTGTTAAGCCCATTGAACTCACTCTGTGTATGAAATCATAAACTTGCCTTGCCTTTCCCTGCCTTACAGGCCCACATTCGGTATCAGTGGAATGAAGAAGACGAATTTTACATAATATGTAAGTGTAACTCAACTGTATACTTTTATGACATGGTGACATGGAGATTTTTTATGTGTGCACTTTACTTATGCCCCACAAACCGAACTGAATTAAGCATTCTGATACCCCTACTGGTATGCGGTTTAAATGGCTTCATTGATTCCAGTAGATTGATATCTAAAGGCAGCAGTATATGGCAATGTTATGAAGGTGTAAAAATGCCTTAAATTAGAAGGTTGTTGCAGCATTATATAGATCACAAAACTTTAAATGGATTCACTTATTCTGACACAAAAGTCAAGGGAACACCATTCAGCTAATGTGTACAAAGCATGGCGGGATGACCTGACAAGTACAATGAGCAAAGTTATTTACATATCCCAGCTGTACCACAGAGACAAGGGCGGTGATAAGGTGGGGTAGATCAGGATAAATCAGGGGGCCCAGAGCTTCACAGGTGCCAACGGAGAACTATGATATAGTTGGGGTGGGGAGCCAAAATGATTTCCTAGCAGATGCCCACAATGTCTAGCGATGTCCCTGCACAGAGGTGTGGTGACATGGGAAGGTTTGTGTCACCTGCTGGCATGCCTGACAAATAAATCTGTCTACCCAGTCTGCAACCTCCCCAGCTCCCACAAACCTCAACTCCTCTTGGTATTCCTAGATGCCCAGCTGTGGTGATTACCTTCGTGCTGTTGCATCAGGCAGCCCTGTGACGGCGTGATGACATAAGACCTTAAAACTTTAATGGACAGAGCCTGGACAGAGCCTCTGCTCGCTCAGAGGGAATCATGACTTGACTGCAGTGCCTCATGAAGGCAGGACATCAAAGCATGCTTTAGTACACAAAACCTAATTGTATGGGACCAGAGGGAGCGGCTTCATGTTGTTGAAACACAACCAGTGTACAAACCAGGGCCAGTAGTGCTTGACTTGGCCTGCTGCCTGCTGTCAGCTCCGATGGCTTTGGTCCCATATTAGAATTTTTGATATTAATATTCATAGCATAACGAATTCTCCTTATTAAATCTGTTTGGTGTGTGAAGCTAGATTTAAAAAAAGGGCATAGTAAGGTGTGGATATGTTACACAAAACAATACAGCATGTGAAAAATTACAGGAGAGTCACACGTCCTGGTTGCACAGTAATGCTGTACAGACACTTTACAGACCATCATTTTTGTTTACTTGTTTGTTGACTTAAAAAAAAAAACTCACAAACCCCACTCCAAAAAAGTGTGAATCAACCAACCGTGTGGTGTGAGGATTTCCTAACCCAGGCGGATACATGGAATGGTGTGTTGGTATGAAAGGCCACTTCAGTGTGTGTGTGTGTGTGTGTGTGTGTGTGTGTGTGTGTGTGTGTGTGTGTGTGTGTGCTCTGCTTTACATCAACATTCTGTGCTAGTTATGTTTTTTTGGGAGCTCCCAGTCTGCCAGATTGCTGGGCGCTCTGTGCATATTCACTGTAGCAACACTTGGCAGAACAACAAACCTAAACAGCTTCTATTTTGCTCTCTCTTTCCTCTCCTACATTAGACGCATACACACAGACATATACACACACACACACACACACACAAAGACACACACATACACACACACACACGCACACACACAATGTCACACACATCCGTAGATGCATGCCCCAATGTACACACTAATATATGTACACACACACACACACACACACACACACATACACACACACACACACACACACACACACACATACACACACACACACACACACACATTCACACTGCTTGTTCCTTGGCCAGGGTTTGGGGGAAAATGGCATGAGGGTGCTTGAGGATGATGAGCATGTTTGGCAGGCTGACAGACAGTAGCTTCCCATCATCCCAGCACTGCATGTCAGCAGTGATTACAGTTGCACTCAGGAGAGCATCAAACCCCACTAAGCCAGCACACCATTTCCCCACTGGTGAGACCCACACAGACCATTATCCGCCTCCCGAGCAAGACAAACACAAAGGGGCCTGGGGATGATTAGACACTGTTCACGGGTAAAATTGGCATCACATTTAAATACGTCGGAGATAAGGTGGGAGTCTAACTAAGGCTGTGGGTGTCTGTCTGTCAGAATCGCAATTTGATTTCAACTGCCTGCTATCTTTCTGGAACAGTGCAAATGTACAAAAAGGAAAAAAAAACTATGCAAAACCATTCCCATGCTCGCTGAAATCTCACAGTTTAGCCTGGTGGCAATAAAATGTGATTTAAGAGGGGAACTTGCAGTGCTACTCTCCATCTTTGTTCTTTGTTCCTACACTGCCTTAGCCGCAGGATTGAGAGACAGGCAGAGAATAGCCCATGGAAAGACATATCTTCACTCTGGGTTTCTGTCCCATGAGACATTTATATCCTCTCTAAAAAGATTCTGCATTTTCACGCTACTTTCCTCTCTAAAAGGATTTTGTATTTTACAGAGTGCAGTGGTTATGTCTGGGTAATATGGGAACAATGACCAAAACTTAATTTCATACAACAGCTTCATTAAAATTATATAATCAGATCGAGAAGACACAGTATTGACTCACAGGAAGTGTCAGCTAATGGGTTTGCCAAAAATAGCAGTTTTGCTCTGTCATTGCACAAAATCTCCCTGCTCTTGTAGAAGACAGAGAGAGGGAGAGAGAGAGAGAGAGAGAGAGAGAGAGAGAGAGACTGCAAGCTGATATGATAAATGGCTGATTTAGGGGTGTTGTGGGTTGACACTGAACTCTGAACTGTCTAATGCATCCACCCATGCCTCCTCCTGCATGGCTCTGTATGACAGGGTGTGGGTGTCCTCAGATTGGGAATAGACTGTGCCCATGAAAATATATATAAGTCATTACTGTAGTATAACAGCTTCGGGTGAGGTGCACCTTACCGTAGTGTCTCCCTGGGAGAATGCCAAACCAAACGCATACATTAAGCCTTGAAATCGCTCTATGACACTTTAACAGTTTGTCTTTCCGATGCTTGCAGCTGTGCTGTGAGACTTATCTCATTATACCTCCAAACAGGCAGAGAGTTTGGGCCCTAAAAAACTTTATCCCTATGAGGCCCTATGCTCCAACAGAAAAGGTACAGTACACCAGAACAACACGTAAGGCCACTCAAGCAGATCTTGAATTAGGACCAATATGTACACGTGCCACAGCACTGCTCTAACTTGATATTCAGAGGCAGATCCAGCCAACTCCATTGCAACTTTCATTGCAGTAAAAATTAGATGATGTGGTGGTGAGTATGAATATGTAGAGCATATGAATTACATTTTGAAGAATGAATATCATTGTGGTGCTCATTTTATTTTGCGGATCATTAAAGGGGATTATTTTGATACTGCTATTGTGCTTCATGTTTGTGAAATTGCATAGAGAAAAGCACAAAGCCTTGAGCCATGGCGCATTTGTCCTTTTCCCCCTGCCAGCACATTAAAACTAGTAGTGCAATTCCTGATCCTGTCCTCTAAGGTCAGTGCAATTTCATTAATGCAGAGCGGGAGGAGGGAGGCCTTGATTTGCCAACAAAGACATTGTGGTACTCATGGCCTTCTCTGCTCCACTCAAATCAGCACAATCTCGCCCACGAACTCTGCTCACTTTAGGATTCAGCACTGGGAGCTCTCGCTTCACGTTCCGTACAAGTGTGTCTCTACATTTTGGAGGCATTAGTTTGAAGGAGTCATTTGCATAGTCGATGGGTTTTCTGTGCTAAATTAGGAGCCTTGAAGTAAATATGGATGAAAGCGAAGATGTTTCCTGCCAGATGACATTTTAGCAAGATAAGGTCATATTTGTTCACACAAGACTTTCTTAACGTAATTTTAATTACGACGCGTTTCAATATTTCAATCTCTGACACATACAGGTCACATTTGACTCTGTCTTATCCAAGTAACTGTATTGCACCAACATTTATGTGGGTGGGTAAAATGATTGGTGTAATGAGATGTCCAGCCTCACTACATCCATATCTAGATCCAATGTGTAAGTGACCTGCATAATTACAGTCCATGATTGAAGACCGCACAACCAAACAGTCAAAAGGCAAATAAATACATAGAGATTATATAGAGGCAAAAGGCAAAGGGCAAAATAAATACATAGAGATCAGTTAGAGGTCTCTGTTACCTCAATTAGGTACAATGTAACTACTATAGCACCTTCTTAGTTGGAGTGATGAAGGAGCAGCACTATCTGTTCATCAGTCTGACGTTTGTCCTCTGAGACAGCATCTTCCCCAGGGGTTAAAGCCACTGAGTTTAGGCTTGAGATCCTTCAGGAGCAGCTCTATAAAGAAAAATAAACACACACACACGCATACAGACACCAACATACACCCACCCCCTTACACACACCCACACACACAATCATTTTAATGTGATGGTCTTACACATTAAGAGAGAACAGGAGAGGTAAGAGGAGCGCTGGGTTATTTGCCTGTAGAACATTGCTTACCTCCAAATACAGCTCTCACAAAATAAACAAATACAGCACTCCCTCGTTATTCGTGGGAGTTACGTTCTAAAAATAACCCGCGATAGGTGAAATCCGCGAGTAAGCTTTATTTTTTACAATTACTATAGATGTTTTAAGGCTGTACAAACCCTCACTACACACTTTATACACTTTTCTCAGACAGGCATTGACATTTTCTCACATTTCTCTCTCTTCTACTCTCAAAGTTCAAACTTGCAAACATACAGCACTTTAGAGTCACATGGGTAGCCATGGAAGATTTATGTAAATTTTACAAGCTCAGCACATTCTGTACTGTACAGGAGACATGGCACGGAGGAGATTGATTGACAATGTTCGACAGTTTCTTAGCCAATGAGGGCGCA
Organism: Coilia nasus; assembly: GCA_027475355.1. Lineage (NCBI taxonomy): Eukaryota > Metazoa > Chordata > Actinopteri > Clupeiformes > Engraulidae > Coilia > Coilia nasus. Next base: position 6,439,899 of record CM050211.1, read on the forward strand.
GAACAATGCGCTGTAAAAAAAAAAAAAAAAAAAGCATGCACTAAAAAAAATCCGCGAAACAGCGAGGCCGCGAAAGGTGAACCGCATTATAGCGAGGGGCCT